>JACJUY010001855.1:0-13272 GCA_014220935.1 Platorchestia sp. MABIK | reverse complement strand
ATCAGAGAAGACGAGTACAAAAAGTTGGAGGAGAATTCTTTTACTTTCTGAGCTTGCTTTTCGTTCATCCACTGTTCGTCGTTTGATTCAAAAAGTTGAAAAACTATTTGCACCCCTTTGATTCTACTGAATAATAAAGATTACTTTGAAAATAGTAGCCTTTTATCGCAATGCATGTTGAATTGAAAGATCCAATTGATTTAAAAAATTACGCCTGAAAGGCATAATATTTGCTTTTAAAATATCTCAAGATTGAGATACATAATTGGTAAACATACATTAGTAATATAATGGATATAACAATAGTTAAACAAAAGTTAAATGACGTCGCCGTCAGTCGTGGTGGAGAAAGAGCTGTATTCCTCATAAAGTCGCTGGTTTTCTTCAATATAAACCGGTCGGACTTGGTCTCTTCAGAGCTGCATTCAAGGCTTTGATGTGGTTCTCATTGACGTTTGATGCAGCGCAGAGCTTGGGCCCAGTCAGAGCCAAGGTGGTCAGGTAATGGCTGGTGCTGTGTACTGGTGCAGTACATAACTCACAAGAGTACCGCCGAAAACTTAGACCTAACTTGCGCTATGTGCCTTCAACATAAATTAAGCCTCGTCTTTATTGATAAGTGGCATGATGTTTGTTGTATTTGCATAGCAGCCTGAAATGAGGTATTGAAATCTCTCCGTTTTATCTAATTTAAAATTGGCGTTTTGTTTTTAACACAACTTTTCATGGAACTGAAACGCGAAACACAAATAACTATTTGTTTACAACGCTGCAGGTCTTCTCCTAAAACCTCTTTTGTATTTTTATAATACTTTCGTCTCTGTTTACCGTCAATGTACAATCAAGTTTATAAGGAATGACTCATATTTTACACGAAATCTACTTCAACATTTCCAACCTCGGCGCTATTTATTTTATTATTACGGTACCAGTGAACCAAACATATATTAAGTCATAACATTCGAATAAGTCAGATTGATTGAACGTGCTCGCCAAGACCAACCATTCTAGTAACGGTTAGATTTTGTAACCAAAAGTTTCAAAATCAATTCTTGAAATAACATATACACATCAATATTGAACTGTCTGAAAGTTTCACACGTTTTACCACAAGATTAGATTGGATTATTAGTTAGTTTAAGCCTCCCTATTCGCAACAGAGGCGATTCAAAGAGAGGAAGGCACCATTTAGTATGGACCATTTAGTATGGAGTTAAGGGAAAGCAGAATCTATGCAGCAGGGTAAGAGAAACAGTAAGTTGAGAAAGAAGATTATTAAACAAGACAAAGAGTCAGAGAAGAAAGTATTAGGTGCTAAAAAGCAGGACAGCAGTGAACCGAAAAAAGATGGTCCTTAACATGACAAAAGCATTTTATTTCAACATAATGAAGGCCCACCTCACTCTCAGCTCGAGCCCTCATATTTTGCCCGTTCTACCGTAAACTTGCGTCCCGTGTAATGAAGCCGCTTCATTCCCTCCCTCCTTCCCATTTGAAGACCTGCTTTTCCACTTGCGTTGCGTTGGAAATATCTTCGGCCAGTAATTTTGTAGCTACGAAGCGCGCAGCAACCTTCATTATGAGCCGCACAAACTGTACCACGGAGAGCTTGAAGGAGACATTTTGTAAAATGAATGCAACAAAATCTTTTGGGGGTAAAAATGAATAAAAACAATGTGATTGTAGTTGTTTTCATAATATTTAATTTCGAATGAACGAGAATACATTAAATGCAGAAAGTATTCACTACATACAAATTTTTCTGAAGGACCTTATAATTTTGTGAAAAAAACCTACAACTTCCACACTTCACACGCGACATATTTCATTTCAAAGTGCATTGTAGAAAACGAATTCTTTATAACGATTAGGAAAAACGAACACGCCGAGAAGCATTCTTTATTTATTGGCCTGAACATGGTCAAATTAATTATTTATATATTTTTATTGGTTCTCCATGAAACAATCATAAGATGTTTTAAAATTTCGTTAAATTTTGAATCTCATTTCAAGATAATTCATTAAACAAAGACCCATTCAGCACATACTATAACACGCTTGAAATAACAAAGAAGTTAGTGAGATTACAAGAATCAGTCCCAATGATTACAACAGAAACCCCCAGGGTGAAAATAAGACCGGTGTCTCAGTCACTCCTGCAGGGGAATCTTTACATACCACCCGAGACCGACTATCTAATTTCATCGTAAATCAGAACGAACGAAAGTTGAAGCCTTTAACACACCTTGGCCTATAACATATCACAAGAATATAATCTCAGATTGATTGTTTCGTACTTCCAACACAGCTAAGTTATCAGTACAGTTTTCAGTTTTTTCGAGTAACTCTCGAGTTCGCACAATGTGGTAGTTGGACGAGCCATATTGCGTTACACGTTTTGAAATACACGCCATATTGCGTTTACACGCCTGCAAAATAACGTGTACAACGAAACTTGGTAAATTTAGTGACACGAGACAGGTTAGTCAGCTGCACAACGAAAACGATTGAGTTTAGATTTGATGATCCAATTAGAATATCAGAGCAAAATCAATGGAAAAACAGTCGAACTCACTCACTGCAAACGAAAACCTTTGATAAATTTTGCAACTTTCTACTGCTTGACAATCATGCAAGTGCAGTCAGTACCTGAAACAACAGAAAATGAAATACTCAATACAAGGTGTGTTCGCATTTCTCACACAGACATAGAAATGTAAGTCACACATTCAAACAAATCTTTTGGAAATCCCGGACACGGAGTACGGGCACCGAATATCACCGAAAACGATCGTGCGATACGACCGCAAAACGCAATCACGTACTTCGCTGAAGGTGGAAAATTAATCGATGAATTTGAGCTCAAGATTCTCTCCTGAAAGTCAAACAAAGAAGTCACCAGATGAGCAACGCAGGCATTTCAGACCACATTATGTTAGATTAGATTAGTCGTTAGTTTTAGACTCCCTACCCGCACCAACAAATGCGATGCGAAGAGATCCACACTATGCTACGATGAGCCAGAATTACTGAGGTGAAGGTGTAATTGAGTTGTGCGGGCGTGGTTATCAGACGCAAATAAATAAGCAGAACTTTAGCTAAGTGAAGAGTGTTGTGCTTAATTCCCAAGATGAGCTTTAGATAATGTGTTGTCATGGCCTCACTGCCTTCTGAACGTGGTTTTTGAGAGCAGGTTCTTGAGCACCGACACTTGTTTGTGATCAGACTATCATGACATATAAAAATACTCAAAACAAAACACTGACCTGAAATAAGAAAGATATAAGGATGTTACTGCCTGCATGCAGACAACACTGGTGCGAACCTCCTAGAAATAAACTAAGTACAAAGTTTCCCCCCCTTCTTCTATGTGCCAGGAAAACGAATTTACAGATATTGCTGTCCCATTGCGTCCTCGAAGAGACTTTCAGCCTGCAAGGCAGAGGAGGGGATATCTACGAGCGAGTCCTCCCCCGCGATGTGGCGAACTGCGGACTCTAAGATGCTAGTCACTGTGCCCACCAGCCCCCTCTGCTGGCTGCTGTCTGCCCCACCGCTACCCACGCTCGCATCATCCTCACTCACAAGCTCATCGTCACCGCGCTCGTTCCGCCTGTAAAGAACAAACTTCTCTTTCCTGCCATTGCTGTCGGATGCTCCTGAGTTGACAATCCGCAAGCTTTCCGAGGCCGTTTGCGAAGCATCCGTCGGCAAGCACCGAGTCTCGGTAGCGAGCTCTCCGACCGACACATCCTCCTCGTCTTCCTGGTCCTGCCCAAAAAAACGCCGCTCATTGTCTCGCTACCTGGCAAAACTGCCCTCACGAAATGCTTCTTTTGACTGTCGTAATGTAGTAAGGCAAGTATTTAAAAGAAAATGGAACATTATTCTCGAAATCAATTTCAAGCATTCCTAGTTTTTAACCTGATTTTCTTCCCCGTTCACCATGAACCAAATTTTTCGTTACCTCGTGGTCCTCATCCTCATACCACAGGCAAAGTCAGGGCGTCACAAAGGCCACCCCATCACACACACACACGCAAAAATTACACGAAAATGTCCTGAAGCAAAATGAGGGACCCGAAGGGAAGGGCCTGAATCTGCACTGTGCTCAGCACTGCAGGCGAATGAAACATCAAAGCAAACTTTCGTCGCGGCACGATGTGCACTTGAAAGCCAAACGCAAAGTCATTGATGAAGCAGTGGGGAAGAAAACTTGGCTTTACACAGAAAAGGAAAAATTAAAAAGAAAATTACGTTGTTACAGTTCAATTATTAATATTGTCGTTTTAATCCCGGTTTAACAACCGTCACTACTTCATGAGAAATCCAAACACTAAAGCTCATTAAAGCAAACATTTCCAGCCATCACGATGCAAACGCCAAGTTCCAATCCCATTGTTGTACACAAAAGCATTATCATAATTTCAAATAAAGTTCTAGCCCTGAAGATGACACTGATGTCTCATTAGTGGAAGAATTTTTTTCAAGAACAGCATGCGTGGAAGGGGTTAGCAGGGGTAGAGCTTCATTAGTGGTAGGTGCGACCCCAGTGTAGGGCTTCCAGACACCCCTAGCGACTCGCTCATGATGAAATCCCTTCTCGGCACGACGCTGAGAGCAACAGCCAAGTACGCTCGGCCATTTTCTTTTACTCAGTTGACCAATGTGATTCCACAGCTTTTCGAAATTGCTATTAAGAACAGTCAGTGTTATGGATCACCAGCCACTCAAAAGTAAATCAAAGTTTTGGGCTGCTTGATATGAATTACTTCAACGTCCACGGATTTTTACCTTCAAGAACGCTCATACTACTCATAAGATTCTAGGATCGAGTCCCCCAAAAAACACAAACTAGTTTCGTCCGAGCACAAAGTTACTTTAAAATAAATATTGAAGCCTCCCTGAGGAAATCCTTCACGTTCCCTCGAATCTCGGTAGAATCGGCATCACTAAGTTACTTTAATGACCACATCAAAGAAGTTACCGTTAACATTCCCTTAGGCTTGATTACGAGATTTAACCATCTACCACTGAACTGCGACACATATGCGATGAACAGCCTGTAACTGTGACGCACTTATGTTGCAAATATTTCTGAACTTGAGGATTGATTACTATTAGATTTACTATTAGTTTAAGATATAAAGCTTTTCGTGAGAAGTTTTACACTGTGAAGTTCTGAGATGATTTTTCGCATAAAATTGCGCACTACGAGGATGACCACAACACCCTAGTACGCAGTTCACGGGTTGAAGACCAAAACTACGTACGTTAGCGACCACACGTTTTCAAGTCAAAATGCAAAGGTGAAGAAGTTAGCATTTAAAATTAAGTATCGGACATTGTACGCTAGAAGTAACAGTATTACCAGTTTTATTCAAAATTTTGGTGAATTAACTAGATAGAGCGCACTCATATCTGCGTGAGAACACACGGAACTGAACTGTGCGTTCAAGACACATTGCAATTCTCTCTCAGCCTTTTTCGCCTGCTGACGACGCTCTGGAAGTCATTTTGTTGATCATGCTGACTAGGCTGAGGTTACAGGGAGAGGATCGTCACTAGCAAGCTTTAAGGGGAAATAATTGAAGCATTGCTCGCACAATATATTAAAGAAGTACAAAACAAAGACTTTCAAGTTTTCTTGCAAACTGAGATACAATTCGAGCATTTTCCAGTTGTAGCCCATCACGAACCATGCAAGTCAAGCCATTTTTGAGGAAGACAGCACACAAATTTAGATTACAGTTATGGTCATCTGCTGGGCAGCGAGAGGCTTGGAACATTTGGTGGGGGAGCATGACACATATTTGACCCAACCACACACACAATACATAATACAGCTAATCAAACATTAAATAAAAATAAAATGTAAAACGATTCGTGCAATACAATGAGACTTGTTCTAAAAGAAATAAATAGATCTAAGAGGAATAACAACCACTGTAATGTAAACAGCGAAGTGTACACCAGCAAACTCGGGGGTGAGAGCTGGTCAGCGCGACTGCACGCGTGTCGAGCCGGACACGCAGCCACCAGCGCGCCCTCGGCCAGTCAGCAAGTATCGTGCGCTCTCGCCCACGTTAACAGTCAAAGCTTCGAAATAACACTTTGACTGCGGCATTGAAGTTCAATATTCAACTCAAATTTCAAGTCCATTGTAGGAAGCTATTTTGAAAATAACTATCATTCACTGAATTGTACCTTCCAGTCGTTTTGATTAAGAGTTCATGGAAATTGAGTTTGTAACTAATTGTCAGTCAGCAGCATTATAAAAACCTCCTCCGTGGCCACCGGTGGCTCACGTCGCAGTCAAAGTGCTAAACACATAGTTACTTCCTGCCCGAACTTGTTAGACTCATGCATGGTTTCTCATGTTTATATCCAAGGACTTCGTGACATCAGTGTTTCGTCAATAATCTTCCAGAGTCTGAGATCCTGTCCTTACTTTTACCCAGGACGGGTGCCATTTTAACTTCTTGATACTATTCCTATAAATACATAGGTGAGTAAATTCCCGTATTTTGATGTTTGTTTACCCAGGTTTTCCACGATCTTTTTTTTTCTGTACAATACTTGGACACCCTTACTGGTGAGGTCTAGATATGCATTTCATTGTATAATGATTTCGAAGGGTTTTGGGCAAGGCAAGTCATGAGCTACGGTAATTTGCTCTGCATCAAACATCGTTCTGTGTCAGCACATAGGAACGCCTGGATAATTCGCCTCTGAGCCCCGCATCACGTTTACGTGAGGAGTCGGAGACACAAAGGTTAAATTAGATGTTAGTTCAAGCCTCCCTAACCGCTAAAAAAATCGTTCCCAAGAGAGGAAGGAGGAAGGCACCATTTAGTATGGAGATAAGGGGATGCAGAATCTATGCACAAGGTGCGTAGAAACAAGAAGTTGAGAAAGAAGTTTATGAAACATCATAAAAGTTGAAGAAGAAAGTAGTAGGTGCTGAAAAACAGGACAGCCTCGAACCAAAAAAAGATGGCCTTTAACATAACAAAGAACATTGTATTTCAACAAAAAAGAAGGCCTTCTTAACTCTCAGCTCGTCACCTCACATTCACCCCTGGGAGTGCTAAATGCCTTCACCAGATAATGAGTCCAAATGCTATGCGTAGTTAAAAAGGATCGCACACTAACACAATGAGACAAATTAATGTTCGCTTCACGCCTTGAGAAACCGCCTATAAAAGCGTGGCAGTGGTCTAGCAGGCGTGCTGGACGGCGAAGCCAAAACTTGTGACTTGCATACGTCAATCTTGACGGAACATTCAACACAACATGCATAGTTTCAAGTCAAAAGTCATGTAAAGGCTCGATGTCCTCGCACAAACAATCGCACAAAAAAACTGCAAATGAGAATTTTTTCTGTCAACTGATACTGCAACTCTCTCCCTAAACCGTAGCCCCCTTGAACTGAAGGAATATACTCGGGTAATATTACATCTAGCATGAAAAAAAAAATCAAAGCAAAGAAGAAAAGATCATTAAGGACCAAATTTCTCCATAGATTTACAGGCTTAAATCATTCCAGCATCACGCATTCTGCAAGAGTTGCCGTGTCTCTATCAGGGTGAGAACGACGAAGCCATTCACGTACTCCCTGTTCCGCAAATCAACATATCGCTCAAGTTTCGAGACCAAATTCTCTCTGTAACGCGGAGGTTAAGCACCACACCGAGGCGTCAGAGCTGGTACTTCAGAGCGCAGGCTGACCCGCGCAGCAGTCACGCTGCTTGGTAGTGCCTGTGTACTCCGGTCCGTCTGAGTCTTCCAGGGCTGTGTGAGTCTTCTGCTTAAACCTATGCTCAGGTCTGCTGTGCGATACCGTCTACTGTTGCTTTTCTCTCCTTTTCACAAGTTTTCATGATTGTTCAATAAAACCCATTTATACACAAATTATCAGTGTTATTTCCATAATAAACGAGACTCAAACTTTTCATATCTGACGCCTGGGAACAAGAAAAACTAAAACGATGAAACCTTTAATGGTGGTTGACGCGGTTGTAATCAATGATGATGGCGTGCAGTCAAGCCTCACGGTGCTGTCGATAGAATGATTTATTTCAAAATTTTCTGCAATGCCTGCACACAACTCAATCTAAATCGTTCATGATAGATGACGGACATGCGTGCAGAGCGACGGGCGAACTGATCGTTGTCCGGGCTGAGGCGTGCGTGGCTCAGTGCGAAATAGGGCCTAAGTTGCAGCAGGACTGCTTTAGAATGCAATACACCTATAGAAATCCTTAGCAGCAGTGGAAGTTCAGTCATGTGCTGGCAGCCAGGTGTACAGCACAAAAACAATGCAGAACTAGGTCTGACATACGTTCCAGCGATAACACGAATGGCATTTTTTCATCAGCACACTCATGCTATCCACTCACAGGCGAGAACCACGAGATGAATGAAACAAGTAAAAAGCTCATTTCTCTCTTGCTGTTCTCAACATTTACGCCAATAAAAAATTTCCCGCAAGTTCATGAAGGTCCAAGTAATTTAAATGCCATTTACCAGAAATTATTTTGTGGTTTCCCTTCCTATCTAATGAAAAATTCTCGCATAATTTTTGAGCAGACGTCTACCCTGATGACTGCATGCATAAAACCAGTGCATGAAACTGCACTGACGCAAAAATGGTTTTAAATTAGGCGGACGTCTTATAAGTACATACAAGACAGCTAATGTGGATGCTATTATCGGTGACTCTGCTAATACCTGAGCACATAAATTTAACGAATAAGCACTATGTTCTTCGTTGTTTCACTGAAGGCAGGAATGAAATGGCTCTCATACTTGCATTTTACATCTGCACACTATCAAAGTAAAATTATCATAAAAGAAAACATAAAAATTCAGTTTTTAAGAAGCAGCATGAGGAAAGCCAAAACTCTCCTTGGGACAAAAGGAAACTAAGCACAGCATAAGCATGCAACGGTTATTTTGAAGCTCATACACGGATGACATAAAGAAGATAAGTGAGGCCAGGCCAACCAATGAAGTAGATGATGGCGGCACCCAGAAGCAGCCACAACAGAGGCAATTGAGCGCGCATGAAAGGAATGGGAGACAACGGGGCCAGGAAGTGAGACTTTAAGGTAAGGGGAGACTAAGATCTTAAGAGACTTTACAGCGATGAATAAGATAAGATGAGACTTTACAGCGGATGCATTACCACAACCAAGCATACAAGTTTAAATTGAGATTTTCAAGTGTTTCATGGACTAATCACATGATATCATTTGAAAAAACTTATATTTTATTCTAAAAAAGCAAAATATTGTCAAGTAGGCTGGACAATGCCATCATCAGCGACAAAAAGAAGAGTACATAACAATACTCACATGAATGCTTTGATCAGTTTATTCTTAATGATAGGAGACTATGCTAGTAACACTCAGAACAAATTTTCACACTTTGTCCGCACTTCGAAAACCAAAGCCGATGCTTAGTAGTAATAGGATCTTAAAACTTTGAATCATTAAATAGAACTGAAACAAAACTAATTATTTGAATGACATACCCAGGTACCAACATCTGGTATGCCAAGTAAAATATATAATTGTGAATAACAATTCCTAAAATACACGCTACTCCAAACTCTTGATAATACTTCAGTGATGATATGGGGGCATGAGGCTCACACATGCCACACGAGCGAGCAGCAGCTCAAAGTGCTAGCTCTACCAAATTCTATAAATAATAATCTAAATAATCTAAATATACAATGGATAAAAGCAGAACAGCTATTCAACACTACCATTAAAGAGAGATATGCTGGAAAATGGATAATAACGACATCTGGAGCACTTGCACGCCATAACGCTGCAGTAATTGAATCTCGATGAAGGAAGCCATCACAACTTGAAATTTCTCAGCAAAATGTGTTCAAATTTATTGTGGGGATGGGACTGCAATTTTAAGGGCTTGTAACTATTTTGTGACGCAGAAAATTCTAAGCGACAAAAACTACATAAATAAATAGAAAATCAAAACGCGTGGACAGAACAAAATGGAATTTAGTTTTCGTTTGGAGTGCCAGCCACAGCACAAAGCATATCACCAAATGAACCGGAAACTATCGCAATAATTGGGACTGAAACAAGGCTTGGGCCGATCTGCTTGAATGAGTTGGTCTCCACTAAAACCTCGGAGTGAGGAAAATAAGACTGAGTAGCAATGGAAGCGGATGGATGAGGGCAGAGAAGACAGCTGGGCTAGGACGAGCAGGCTGAGGTCACCTGAGCAGGCCTGGCAGGCAGGCCCAGCAGCTCGAGGATGGCAGCAGGCACGTTGCTGGACTCCACCAGCTGATTGTAGATAGCCTCCGCTGAGCACAGCACCGCGTCCAAGTTCAGTCGCTGGCTTGTGTCGTTGATGTGCTGCCAAAAAGCCGCTACCATCAATATCGTCGAACCAACCTAGAGTATACAGCTGGTACTTCGAGCTAAAGTTGGGTAACTAATTAGTGTTGTGCTAAAGTTGGGTAACTAATCAGTGTTGTGCTAAAGTTGGATAACTAATGTGTTATGCTAAAGTTGGGTAACTAATCAGTGTTGTGCTAAAGTTGGGTAACTAATCAGTGTTATCAGTAGGAGGATATCAACATCATTCTGTCAACATGGTTGCCACACCACACCTAAACAATTGTGTCTCCTACACTTGCAACGCTTGTAAACAACAAAAGTGCGTGTATAGAAGCTCCTGAAAGTAACCAATGCTCCTTAACATGTTCGGATGCTGCAACCATACAAATTACATTTCTACACACTGGCATTTACATTTGATAATTCAGCAAAGGGTCCTGAGCAATGTAAACAACGAAATTAATTACTTTTTGAAAGGAAACGATGCTGTGGAGCCTCTCCTCAACTCCGGGAGGCTAGGCCAATAATAATCCCCACTTTGGCTGTTCAATTTCATGGATTTGCCACATCAAGGTTGCAGCTTCCAATTTACGTCATGAACCACAAGAAGGAAACTTCTGACTCAGGTTCAAATCAATCATCAGCATACAAAATCTTTAGAAGTTTGAAAATATTGTAAAATCATGTACATAAATTTTTTATGGTCTCATTTCTTTTGAACAGTGAGTTGTTTAGTGCGCTACAGTATGAGCAAACTAAATATTTTCCAACTCTTCTTACCACAGATACGGTAGAAGTACAGTGAAGTTACCTATACCACAGATACGGTAGAAGTATAGTGAAGTTACCTATACCACAGATACGGTAGAAGTACAGCAAAGTTACCTATACCACAGACACGGTAGAAGTACAGCAAAGTTACCTATACCACAGATACGGTAGAAGTATAGTGAAGTTACCTATACCACAGATACGGTAGAAGTATAGTGAAGTTACCTATACCACAGATACGGTAGAAGTACAGTGAAGTTACCTATACCACAGATACGGTAGAAGTATAGTGAAGTTACCTATACCACAGATACGGTAGAAGTATAGTGAAGTTACCTATACCACAGACACGGTAGAAGAACGTATGCAAGAATGTGCAGTGAAGTTCCTTACCTTCAATATCTCAGTGAACTCAAACTTGTTCTCCATGATGGTGTTTCGTTCCTGATCCAAGATGGCGGCGGCAACAATGAGGTGGAAGTTGGCGCACGGCTCGCCCGACCACAGCACCTCCCACAGCCTGCACAGCCACCAGTACTCTACACTGATCGTCCTCCACGGTAGAAAAAACAAGGTAGGGTCAAACAAGACTTTTTTCGTTGACCATGTGGCAATGCTGACGTCATGGCAACGGACCAATAGCAGCGCTCATATTGCATCTGGCAACACTGCTAGTCCCAAATCTGGCACCGCTATTGGCTTAACGGCATGTCGCAATGGTGACGTCATCCAAGTCGTTTGAAATGAAGCCTTTCTAATGGCTACCCAAACATGAAGAGGTGTATTTTCCCCATAGAAACGACTCTACCTTGTTTCCTCTATCGTGCTGTCTGCTATGACGTCAGCCTGCCTCTAGCTTATGCAGAACTTCAGTGAGGCAACCGCAAAACTCCCATACGGTCATCCATCTCTTTTGTCTTTGGAAAAAAAAATTCACTTAGGTGCCTTGCAACCAAGTTGGAAACGAAGCAGTATAACAGAAGTACACTTCAGTGGAAGAACAGGCCATTCACAAGTAATTTTGAAGTCCTTTAACTGCAAACAAGAGCAAGATACATTCTCTCCTATGTGGTTCTCAGGGTCATTGAGAAAAAATAATTGACTGCTTGTATTTCGCTCGCGCCAACAGAACGTCTTTGCAGTATATATAGTAAATACGTTTCCTTCTCTAGATGTAAAGCTCTTGAAAACATGTCTAAAAATAAAAGGAAGTCCGTCAAGAGTGAAATGCAGGAAGTGATGCTTATAAGAATGAAGAGATCTGGTAAGCAGTGGCAGAGACGTTTGGCGTAAATTGCAGTACAACATTTACAAAGATGCTCAATGAACAAGAAAATCCACATAAAACAGCGGGAATAAAAAATTAAAAGTTGAGACTGTACTAAAAAAACAAACTGAATGATACTCTTCAAGCTAATTGCTTAGCTACACTGAAAGACGCCAGAAAAAATTGGATTTGAAAATTTTTGCGAGAACGTATGCGCTAGTGCCACAAATAATTATTGACGTTACGACATTATGTTAACCTTTTAAATTTCAATGCTAACAAGGAAGACAACAAACTTTAAAGATCTGTTAACATAAATCAACCGATTGAGGATAGAATTAAAAATTAAATTAAACTTGGATTGATGAAACGAAACAAAGTTTGACCCAAGGTTGTAAATGATCACAACCCAGTCCAACTTTTTTGCACTCTGCAGAGTGCCTAAATACAATGTTCTGACTCTCTAACTGTCCAGTACTCATGTATTTTGCTGTTATGTGCGTTTATTAACATGAATAGATGCGTAATGAGTCAAAGAAAAGAACAAAAAATTTAAAAAATTAAATTGGTAAGAAAACACACTTGCAACTATAATAAAAACAAATTAATACTTGTGGAATCGTATACATACAACCTGAATCCATACAACCTGTATTTATTGTTTGTCTGTGAGTAGTACACAATTTTGGCTATTCCTGTTAAAAAATCAATTTTATTTTCAAAACGATTAATTGTAATTAAACAATGACCAATTAAAATTCCATACCATCTCAATCAACTTGTAAAAGGGACCGCGAAACGAACACCTGCGTCCATGTATGATGCGAGTCCTCCAGCAGCAGATTAACTAAG
>JACJUY010001854.1:115977-126681 GCA_014220935.1 Platorchestia sp. MABIK | reverse complement strand
GTGACCCTGCCGCTATTTCGAATACCTCAGATAAAATTAGAGCCTGATAATTCCGACAAGTTGTCAAAACTTCACAAGAACACACATGTGTGAAGTTTGACGAGTTGTTGGAATTATCAGAATCTGATTTTATTTGAGGTATTCGAAAGACTGGGTAGGGTCACCAGATGCCGACTAAGGCATCGATTAAAAGATAATAACTTATGTGCGAACAAATAAGGTTGGATAAACCTTGGATTGAACTGTGAGTTATTAGGGCCTCTATGATCAGAAGGATCGAGGTTCGAGTAGCCTCATCATGGCTACTAGGTCAATACGTTTCCCAAACATCGACCAGAAGGGTAAATGAGACATAAGAACGCTATTTTCTTGCCTGATTTTATTTGTGAACCGTCGAGTTAATGCTGGGCTTGACTCTTCACGGCGAGGAATCCCTGGGGTCGTTCCTAGGCGTAAAACTCCAACCGAGGTATGAGGTGATTGCGAGTTCAAGATGTGCCAGGTGTGGGGATGTAGTGTTAATCGTGGTGTGCGTCTTTTTACAGTGAATTTAGTAAATGACGAAGTGATCTTATATTCGTGCTGCGAAGGAGAGAGGCAGAACTCATGAATGGACGTGGAGTTTTTAGGGGACCATGTGGTCACGTAGTTGTGTTCAGAGGGGCCGAACGTATTTGTGCCGTGGTCACGTAATTGTGTTCAGAGGGGCTGAACATAAGTGTACCGTGATGGCGTAGCTGTGTTCAGAGAGGCTGAACGTATTTGTGCCGTGGTGGTAAGTGTTCGTGGTCCGTTGTCCGTAGATCTCCCGAAGAACGAGAACGCTAGAGCACCAGGCACGGTGAATGTAAGTGAGTAAGTGACGGTCTCCGAGATGGAGTCTCACGCTGTTGCCATAACGCAAAGGTGAAGATCGAGAAAGCGTTTCGGTGAAAAATACTTGCGCACAGTTCTTAACAAAGTTCAGGGTTTTATTAATGGAATTAGTGATTAAAAACTATGAAAGTGTTTGTGTTTATGATAATAAATTTTTCTAATGTGAAATTAAAAATTCGTGAGAAATGAATGTGTGTACGCTGAGAATTCACTACACATGTTTGAAAAATCGTAGAATTGCAATTGTGAAAGCCCACTTCTCTGAAGGTCAACGTCAAGTGATGTATGAACTCGATACATTAGTTTGTCAAATTTTTCACTGTAGAAAAAGCCAAATATTCTCGCAAATAAAGCTCATACTCAATTATTTCAAAGGTTATTTCTACTACTGAGAGTTAGAGGAAATTTTCTAATGAAAGAGAGTTTTTTATGGGCATGACAGCGATAATATCAGCCTCATCTGGTTCCTTTATTGAAAATGCACAAGCAGATTCTGATAGTACAGCGAAATCGGTGAGTGGAATGAGCGGGATAATTTCATGACAGCAATGAAGCTTCACTGAGGAAACACCGCCGCTGGAGGAGTTAACGGCTGAGAAGTTCACAGGAAGCTTACAATTGACCTGAGAAGATAGCATCGGTTCGCTTCTGTTTTTTTAATATTTGTTTATGACAACCAGGCAGAAGAATAGGGAGGCCTTGTATTGTTTCGCATTAAAAATCAAACAACGCGAGCAAGGGCACTGAAAATTTCTTCATCTACCTTAATAACACGTCTTATGAAAGCTATCGTTTACAAACATATTGCCTGTGGGTGTTTTACATTATCAGAATTTGCGAATTTCAGGACTGTTGTTTATATTCCTGCTCCAGCTTCACATCAGCACGTTGACTACGTTTGCACAATTGGTACGATTAGTTAGATTAGGTTGTAGGTTGCAAAATTGAGAAATCGATGTAAAAATTCTTTGAGGATGATTACGCCGCTGCAGCATTGTAATGACTTATTTTCGATAGATTATTTCGCCGCTACAGCATCAGTTGTTTTGTTGTTTTTGAATTGATTTTTCCAACCAAAATTGTTTTGTTTTAGGAACAATTTCAATAGGATACTTTGTATCCGCTACCACCATGCTCTAATGGGACAAACTATATTTATGTAATATATTTACTAAATAATATGATTGAATGTTCACTTCGGTCATCATGATCAAATTGTCATCTTCGGTGAGCGAGTTTCGAGGGCATTATCAGAGCCGTATTTTCAAGGCTGTTATTCATACGTGCACGTTCAGTATCATCAATTTCACTATTAAATTTCGCCTCATCTATTCCAATCAACGTTCTCATTCTTCATAACTTACAAAGGGGAATTAAAACATGGAAGAGCACTTTTTCACTATTGAACCCTGATAACTGTGTATCACAAAGTTGTTGAGAGAGAAGCTGGTTAGACATGATGGTAAAAATGTAGGCTTATTTTAGGAATACAGCTTTGGGTGTCGTAAGGTTTGTGCGAGGAGACTGATCACCATTGAATTGAATTTGAAAGATTAAATTGGGGCAAGATGGATCTTCTGGTTTATTAAGATAATTTACACTCGTTGTCACCATTAAACATCCCTTTGTAATAAAGCGGGTTCATCGCCAAAGGGATTACAAATCCTGGTGTTCCTCCGCAGGAACACCAGGATTTGTGTTCAGTATTTATGATCTCGCACCGTCAACCACTCGGAGGAATCCCCTGGAATCTGGCTATTCGACCCTCTCTAGCCCTTAAGGCGTATTCTTTAGGTTTGTGAACAAATTGACAGTTGGTGGCAGTTAATTGGTGTAAAAACCCACAATCCGAATTTAATATTGAGAAACTGAATTCTACATAATCTATATAAAATACATAAGACCCCACGTTGCTAAAACTACAAAAACACATAAATGCATTCTTCGAAAAGAAAAAGGTATTTGGTAACTTCTCGGCTTGGAGTTCTCGCAGAGTAGAACTAGAAGTGGAGGGTAAGATGATGAGAGTATACTATATACGCCTGTTGGCGTTGTAACGGTTACTCGTGGTAGATTAGGCGAGAATCGTAGAATTATACAAATGCTGGATTCATCCACGAGAACACATCTCTCACGATGGCGGTTCTTTTCGAAGCATTAGAATGGAAGTCGTTGACCAGACGCACTTTATCCTCATAGCGTTGCATTTATCAGATATGATGTATGTGAAAGTTATGTGAAACATAACACCGACGTTATTACACTTGTATAATTTCTAGGAAAGTGAAGAAATATAATTGCATTTCTAATATTCCAACTTGCACACTAAAATCAATTTTAATAACCGTCACGAAATAATTGAAATGGTGCACATGTATACTGATACGTAAATGAATTATACAGGTAGTGGGACACCCATGTACCACTACGCAGTCAGCGTGTTGAATAGCGTACAACTAATAACAGTTTGTTTCCAACGGACAAAAAAAGCACTCTCTTATTAGTCCCTTTTCTTCATTCCACCTCGTTTGAGAACGGCTCTTTTGTAGAATGAGAACGTTCACTTCTATGGAGTCGCAATTATGCTAACCATCTTCGTCGGTAAAAGATATTCAAAATACTCTTATAGATTAAGTTTTGCGTGACAGTAAAATGCCTTTTCTTTTTTGTCTTGAGCCTAAAGGAAACTAATGCTCTATTACTGTCTCCTGGTCAGATATTCCGTGAAAAAATTTGTCAGCTTTCCTCTACCAATTTTTGCCGCTTTGTCTGCGTAAAACTACGAGCAAAGCAGAAATAAAGGCTCAAACCACATTAATTTTGACAAATCACATAAGTGATGAGATTTAACTTTATTTGTCAACGAAGTGCACCTCCGTAAGAGTACTGAGAATAGCAAAACTTGAAAGATATATCATGTGCAACATTCCGACCTTTCCTTACGGAATTAAAATTTGTTTCCACGATGAAATCTCCCGTACCGGTTAGATAAATTCAATTTTCAAGGCAAATGAACCATAAATTTTACAATGAAGATAGTCGTGAGTCCTAACTCTCTTCGAGACGTCTAAATCTGTTGCAGATTCAGGGCTGGTCGCGAGGACCGGAGACTCTGAGAGGTGAGGCCGCGTGCAGCGGAGAGTGAAGGAGCGCTAATTGCGCTCAGTGCGATAAAAAGCGTCGAGTGGACACAAGGCAACTGGTCGAACGTTCCTCGATCGTGTCCAGAATGAACAAACAGCCTAGCACGCCCCACATGCCAACAGGGACGTAGTACAGGCATTGCGCCTCCGAGTGTGTTGGGCCGCCGTTGGCAGAAAACAGTTTTTCTGCAAAACTCCGACGTTCACACTGGGTGTTTGTAAGTCAGTGGAGGGGGAGAGATAAATTTTCAAAAATGAAATTGCTCAGATGAAATTGAGGTAAAAAATTCAGCAAATAAATAAATTATGAACCAATTTACTCCGTGCTAACAGCCATGCCATGTGCCCAATTGGATAGTGGGGAAATGACATAGAAAACTTCATTTGAAATGAAACGAAAATGCCTCGATAGATTAAAGCCTATTCGCACTGAAATACTGTGTTTCTGTCTGTTTCTAGCCTTCCGCACTAGATGTTGGAACTGAAACAAATTAAAAGCTAAGACAAACAATAAAGGTAAAATTTTTTGGAATAAAAGTCTGCACAAAATTCTTGCATTCCTTGATCTGTCCTACATCAACGCTCATTTTCTGAAACAATGCATTGAGTTGGTAAAGTAATGAGCCATTGTACTGCATAAATCAATTAAACAGTTTTATGAGCCTAGAAACCATCACTGATGGTTTCCAAAGGCTCTTTGCTCGTCTGCCCCGCTTCAAATCTTGACGGAATTCGAGCCGAAAGAAATCTAAAAAATAGAGATCTTATGCGTAAACTGTTTTGTAGATAGTATGATGTCAGCATGAGTGTAATTAACAAGGAAAGTACGCTCGCTAGAAGAGACTAGATACCGTGGGACATAAAAAGCGTTGGCTAGTAAGGTACCAGAGAGGTTGTTGCCCTGAAAAGTGTGCGCCAGGCAAAACTAGTTGCAATAACACCTACCATCGGAAATGGTATACGGGAGAAGTGTGGTTACTGATAGTAGAGCAGGAAAAAATAGCTAGAGCTGAAATCTGAAACGTCAGGAGATTATTTTGCTCACGACCCTCGATAGCATGATCAGCCCCTCCCATTGCTGGAAGAACAATTTTGTCATCAGTACTGAAGGCATCCTGAGCGGCTGCCGCAGAAGGTGATCATCATGCGGATCACGAGGCTAAACGCCCTGTCGTTCCTTCTCCAGTGCTTAATGTGTCAGTCACCACCCACGCGTCCTGTATCGATTGATGAAATCTGAGTTGTAAAAGTGCTCCCACAACTTTGGTGTACTTCTGAGATTGTGAAACGACTATCATAATGGGAAACACCGCGTTTCTGTGAAGTTATCGTTTTTGCTGTAATATGTACAGAAACCATGGTGAACTAAAACATATTTGCAAATTTTGCAACGTGACTTACTTACCTGCCCTTGTGCGTTGTGGTAGTAATGGAATTGCATGGTGGAATTGAAGCAATAACATTCAAACATCAGTCTACCACGGCAGCAGTAGAGGCAACATTCAGTCTCTAAAAGGAATTTCGAAGCACAGATGCCAACACGACACTTTTGGCTACCAAGGAGGAACAGATGAAATACCAAAATTATGACTTTCTTGCACATTAAGCTACGGTTCACGACCAACATTGCGATTGCAGTACATGTTTCTCATCTACCCGTAATAATCAGTTATAACGCCGACATTCTGTCTCCCTTTTATCTCAGAAGTGCAGCTGAAGCACCAACATCCTGTCTTCACTCTGCTACTGAAGTGCACCTGTAATCCCAACATCCTCTCTGCTTTATGCTGCTGAAGTGTTAATGCAACACCAACATCCTCTTTTCTATACACACCATTGAAGTGCGGCTGCAAAAATAATATTCTACTTTTTTCTCCCGAAGAAGTACAGATGCAAAAATAATATCCTGCCTTCTTTCTCCCACAGAAGTGCAGTGCAACTGCAATAACAACATCCTACCTTCTTTCTCACACAGAAGTGCAGCTGCAATAACAACATCTTGCCTTCTTTCTCCCACAGAAGTGCAGCTGCAATAACAACATCCTGCCTTCTTTCTCCCACAAAAGTGCAGTGCAGCTGCAATAGCAACATCTTGTCTTCTTTCTCCCACAGAAGTGCAGCTGCAATAACAACATCCTGCCTTCTTTCTCCCACAAAAGTGCAGTGCAGCTGCAATAACAACATCTTGCCTTCTTTCTCCCACAGAAGTGCAGCTGCAATAACAACATCCTGCCTTCTTTCTACCACAAAAGTGCAGTGCAGCTGCAATAACAACATCTTGCCTTCTTTCTCCCACAGAAGTGCAGCTGCAATGCCACCTACAAGATGACCGCCTTCTGGTTCGCAGCTCCCCTACCGCCTTTCCTCTCCTTGTTGGAGAAACTCCCAAATCTAGGAGCGACAAAGTTTTTGCCTCAATGAGTCTCCGCTTTACGACTTTTTGCTCCAAACCAAATGACCTTTTGGTCGGAGCTTTATTAGTTTTTGTCGTGACTGGGGAGCAGCTCAGATGGGAGCTCTTTCCATTTCTTTTATTGGTTTTGTAGACCTTACGAGTCTAACTAGGTGCATATGAAAAGAACGTGAACAATAATGTATGCGGTAACAATGAGCGTGGCTGTGCGTGAAAGCTAAGTGCACGCAACTTTGCATTAAAAAAAAAAGCCACGTTTGGAGTATAGTAACACATGCCTGTGGGTGTTTTGTTCAGCTGTAATTCGCTCACTATCAAGTTTTGCACAGCCTATAATTATTACCAACTTTCATAGGAATTCGGCACTGAAGGGAAATTGTACAACGTTAATTTCTTTCATACAATACGGCGGAAAAAATCGAAAAAAAATTAATTTCACTTCACACTTGCAAAGTGGCAGTTGTCTTATATGTATCAATGCTGAAAGATAAAGTGCTATTGCGAAAAAATTATTCACCCAGTGTACGCCACTTTTTGCAACTATACGATGATTTTCTAAAGTAAAACTTGAACTATATGGATAGGCCCAACGTTATTTAAGTTACAAATCAAAACTGCAACTTGCATGAATCGTGAGTTTGTTGGTTGAAGAGATTGAAACGTACCTCGAACAGCCTTACATTGACTGAAGAAATTTTTCTTGGAATGTCTACCGCGCTTCTAACATTACCGAGGATTCAATCATGAGAAGTAGGTTGGTTAAACGTTTTCTAGTTCTTCTTAGAACATCCTGGAAATATTTATCGAGTAAAAGTTGTTCGTTCGACTTACCATGAGTTTTTTCAGACTAATTGACGCCTTGAGAGACACAAACTATGTGGACGGCTCTCAGACAAGCATCCCTTGAAGAGAGGGAATACGAACGCCCCTCGCATGTTTCCGACGCCGCCGGTGGGTTTTGTTAGGAGGCGCAACAGGAAGAATTCTTTTTGTGGACCGGAAGACGGGCGAGCACTGATCCTGCCTGTCGGACACAACAAAAGAACTGGTGAGGTCACGAGCGACACGCGCTCTTCACGTCAGCGTCCACTCCTGTACAATTTGTTTGGCATCTCAAGTTCTCGAGTCACCAGCCTAGCAAATACAATAATTAGGCTCATTGGGAATAGGAGTCGTTAAATGGAAGTATGAGTATCAAATTTGGACTAAAATGTTGTAGCGGTTAGGGTTATAACCTACAGTTTTATGGCCCGTACTCCTAGATAATTCTTTTAAGACCTTAGTAGATATATTTACATAAATACAACATGTAATGTGCTCTCACCTATGCCGTAACTAAGTACAGAAATATTGAAAGCAGGAGCAATGATGTTATTTTCTGCTTAGACTTTGAGCAAATCAGCGTAATCAAATAAAGGTCAGACCTTATATTAGTTATTTGCTTGTATTATATAGTTTACTTTGTTAAAAGCTAGAATATGAGTCGATCATTTGAAGTCACACGCTGACATTCTAAACAATCATGAACGATCATGCGTTAATTACCTGATTTGTTTAGTTGTTATGATTTGTTTTATATGTAATGATTTGCGTTAAATTTGTAATGATTTGCGGTATAAAGAGATAAAATATTAACCATTCAAGACACTCTAAGATTTATGGTTTCTAGCGTAAAAATAACAGTTAGCTGATCGAAACATCACAAAAAACGCTTTAGCAATTTAAAATTAGAGTCGTTTGAACTGAGGTACAAAATTTTTATATTAAGTGCCTAGTTTGGCTCGGGTGGACGCAGGACTCTTTTTCGAATTTGCCAAATCAGACGATGGAAAACAATCTCAATTTTATATTACTGAACTTGGTCTCATTGGTATGTGTTTCTTGTAAATAAATTGTAAGTTGTTCCACCAGGAGCATCACAAGCAGTAAGCTCAAATCTTCTGTTGCCGCCCGCCGCCGCAGTAACCGATGGTTTCGCTCGCAATGAAATGAAGGCATATTTTGGCAAAGCAAATAACAAAAATTGAAATATCTGTCGATAATCTTTTACCTCAGACATCGACTTTTTTACAACATTTTTAACAAGTTAGCTGTACAAGAACAGACACAGAAGTCATTGATAATTTTTTTCCAAAAGATATGAAGCCACAAATAATTTCAACTTGCAAGTGCACAAGAGAGTCAGCACCGAGAGTTGCTCTCCAGGTCGATCAGTGAATGGGAGAAGTGAGCGAGGCGTTAGGCTCGCTGTCCGCCCTAGTTCAAGCGTCCCTCGAATGGCAAGTCCATTTAATAAAGTCTTAAGGGCTTAGCTCCCAAAATAAAGTGCTCATCTCAATGAAAACAGCTTTGTTGAAGCTATTAAAATAAGGGGAGGTCTTGGGCTGCTTCAGGACTTGTCCTAGAACGCTACTGCCTGTAGGAAGCCTCCTAGTAGGATAGTGGGGTCGGTAGGACACGATACGTAGAAGTGTGAAAATTTTCTCACATTGAAATTGGAAATGTAGGATGCATTGGTGATAATGGTAGTAGTATGGCGTTGATGACGAGGGTCATTGGGTGTTCTGCCGCGTGAGACACTTGTCCCTTGATTGTAAGATTCAGTGGGCAACCATTTATTCGAGGGTTAAACATGTAAGAACGACCTTATTGAGCTAAGTATTCGTTTATTACCCAAATTCTCATTGGATTAATGGAAGATTGTACTCCTCTTTCCACTATTAGCAGAAATTTCTGCATCCTCAGTAATAGATATAATACATTTCCACAATCGTGATTTCCACATTCTTTAAGAAACACACCCATTTGTCGCACCATACACTTCAGAATCCATCGCAGAGTCAGCTGTTACAGCTGCTCATGACCACGACTAAGATGACGAAGATTACACCAGTATTCTCCAATTCTTTGATATCGACCGCTGATTCCTGAAGGGGAGAGTGCCGGGCCGTGATTCTGAAGAGTTGCTATTTTTACCACGAGGTGACTCGGTGCAGTCATCCATCTCCCACGCATGGCGCCAGTGATGGGGCCATCAGCGCCTCAGATGCCACCCAGCGGCCTACATCGTGAGTTTTCACGGCTTCTCTTTTCTTGAAAGCATCACTCAGTTCCAGACAAGCTCATGCTCGTGAGTGACTAATCTTCCGATATAGCGATTGATGTCCTCAGCCTGCTGTTGGTGTACTTATGTTATCGCCCACTTTAGTAAACTACAATCTTCATTCTTTTGCGATTGGCTGAACTTAAATATTTTAATTGAATTCTGAACACTAACAGTGAATATTTATTTCACATGGTCAAGTTTGGAAACGGGATGCAGATTAACAAAAAGCTCTATAACTGATGAAACAATATGCCATGGTCTTACAAAACTGGAGTGAGAGTTATTTATACTGTTAAAATATGTACAGGTTAAAAGACGTTTACTCCAGCACTCGCTGGTAGTTTGATCAAACCCTACAACCGTTCAGAGAAAATTTTACACTGTTTGTTAGTGGTCAAGCAAAGCTTTTCAAAACTGACTTGAATTATAATTCGGTTGTAAAATGTGTAACTTTGTAAAATTTCGTTCACTCATTCATTATGACTTCAATAAAACAACTTCAACATCTGTTAAGCTCAAACCAAAAATTGTACTATAAAGTAATTAATGCCTTCAACTCTGTACGTGAACTAGTTCGTCAGGCAGTACTCAATATTGGGAATGAGTTTCATTTCAATGAATGTCATTACTGTTAATAATTATTACACATTAATACTTCTATACATAACGTCTACTTATCACTGAGTATACTAAGTATATATATATTAGCAGAAATAACTATAATTAATGAATTAATTTATGGACAACATTAGTATAGGCAGTTACGCCTAACACACATGCTTTTTAAATCCTCACCGATACAAGGTTACACTTGTGCATTGAATTTTAAGAAAAAGTGCATCATGCAGTGTAAAATGTTTAAATCTAACTGTCAGAGCACAGTGTACCAGCGCGTCATCATTCAAATGTGGCTGCTACAGCACAGCTTATCAGTGCGTCATCCTTCAAATGTGGCTGCTACAGCACAGCTTATCAGTGCGTCATCCTTCAAATACGGCTGCTACAGCACAGCTTATCAGTCCGTCATCCTGCAGATGTGGCTGCTATAACACAACTTATCAGTGCGTCATCCTTCAAATGTGGCTGCTATAACACAGCTTATCAGTGCGTCATCCTTCAAATGTGGCTGCTACAGCACAGCTTATCAGTGCGTCATCCTTCAAATA
>JACJUY010001854.1:95760-112608 GCA_014220935.1 Platorchestia sp. MABIK | reverse complement strand
ACAGCTTATCAGTGCGTCATCCTTCAAATGTGGCTGCTACAGCACAGCTTATCAGTCCGTCATCCTGCAAATGTGGCTGCTACAGCACAGCTTATCAGTGTGTCATCCTTCAAATGTGGCTGCTATAACACAGCTTATCAGTCCGTCATCCTGCAAATGTGGCTGCTACAGCACAGCTTATCAGTCCGTCATCCTGCAAATGTGGCTGCTACAGCACAGCTTATCAGTGCGTCATCCTTCAAATGTGGCTGCTACAGCACAGCTTATCAGTCCGTCATCCTGCAAATGTGGCTGCTATAACACAGCTTATCAGTGCGTCATCCTTCAAATATGGCTGCTACAGCACAGCTTATCACTTCAAATACGGCTGCTACAGCTTTGCTTACCACTGCGTCATCCTTCAAATTCGGCTGCTACAGCGCAGCCAACAAGGCAACCTCTGCCGGCTATTGCCAATACTGCTCATCAAAGGACAATTTACCTCGACGGTCTCAGGGAAAGCATTCAATTCAACAAAAGAATCCACTAGCTCATAAGACTTCTTTTATTTCCATGCGCGCTCGCGGAATAAGAAGAAGAGATGAAAGACCCGGGTCCGCTCGGCCCGTACGCTCGTCGATGAAGTTAGGTGGTCGAGGGCGACAGCATCGCACGCCATAGGGCTGGATGGACGGTCGGTGTGTGCACCAGCGGCCGGATCTTCAACTCGCAATTGCAGGGACAGAGCTTGCGTTTTTTGTGATCTTTTCATGTTGGTGCTGTGGTGCTCTTCTTGTTGGTGCTGTTCTTGTAGGTGCTGCTTTTATTCGTGCTGGGGTGCTGCTCTTGTTGGTGCTAGGGTGCTGATCTTGTTGGTGCTGTGGTGCTGCTTTTATTCGTGCTGGGGTGCTGCTTTGTTAGTGCTGGTGTGCTGCTCTTGTTGTTGCTAGGGTGCTTCTCTTGTTGGTGCTGTGGTGCTGCTTTTATACGTGCTGGGGTGCTGCTTTTGTTAGTGCTGGTGTGCTACTCGTGTTGGTGCTGTGGTGGACAAAAATTTGAAGCTGTGAATTTTTTCCGCCGTTGCACTTAGTCTCGTGAATTTTTCAAGAAAGCACGATAGTTATGCCTCATGATCATTACGGATCACGAAAATCATAGTCCATGGGATAGAGTTGTGCTTTTAGGTGAGAGAGGGCGTTTCTTCGTTTTCTATACATGGGAGCATTAACAACAAATTTTCAACGACAGTAAGTCGCTCCTAACAAGATCTGTTTAGTAATTTAGTCATTTAATGTCACTGGGCTTCTCAAACACGCTCATGAAGAGGCACTAATTTTGGAACATGGTAGGATAGTTTACAATATTCCTCGCCTTTTTTTGGTAAACTAAATTTAAAATAAACTGCATGTACATTCCTTTTTATGGATCTGTGAAATAAAATGAATGTTTCTGTGTCATGGCCGGAAGTACAATGACTTTATATTAATATCTTATTACTCCATTGATTGAGAGACCTCATTTTAGTATCCTGAGGCCCTCCTGGACTCCCCATGCGGACTACAATAGAGGTCGTCACGGTTCAGCGCAGCAGCGGACACCCTCCCTAACTGCAACAACGACCTGGACTCCCTCTGCTGAGTTCCAACGAATCCGTCCCATTTCGATAACTAAAAGATAAGACGAAAGAAATACGACATTCACTTCAATTGATTGATTCAAGTTATGAAAATTATCTTCGATTTAACAATTAGAATGAAGTTTTTATGGTTTGATATGTGTTAGGCTCGTTTTTATGTTTTCATTTAGGTGTCAACATCATTTCGACGCCTCTTTCAAAGCACCGCAGTCGCCTGTGCAATAGCACCGTTGACTCCATCCGACTTGCAGAATTCCTTCACTTTTTGGTGCTGCGCCGCGCCAAACGTCCTGGAAAAGCGCACTCTCCGATAGACGCCCAGTCATAAAAAGCAAATAAAATCGCCGTAGAATGAAACGCGGTGTGAACGGAGGCGCGCGGCAGCCAGGGTGTCTGGCTCGACTTCTCAGCGTCGCCTCGAGCACGCAAAAAAACGAGAGTAAGTAAATAATTCCAGTAGAAATCTTGTTACTTCAGAGTAAGCCCTGTGTTATTTTGTTAATGAAAATTTCATACTCGAGATACTCACTAAATGCATGAGTTCATATCATCACTACATACGTAGTCACAAAATTAATTCATGGACCAGAGCCCGTTGCGTGAGTGACAATGAATGGTCGTATTTTTCAGGGAGAAATTGAAGAATAATAATAAAGGAATAATAATTAGTTTAAAACATTAGTGAACGTTTTTAAGTGCTTATGCATGGTACGCGTGATTTTGTACACGCTAATGGTGCGCAGTTGAAGAGGCTCTTTGATTATCGGAACACATGAGACTCTTTAAGTTCATTATGCACTGAACCTAAATTTTACTCGAAGCATACTTCTGCAGCTGAAGCACATCTGGTCTTCCTAGCTGTAATGTGAACTGTACATTGAATATAAATTTTTTAAGTAAAAAGGAGAGAACTAAAAATACCGTATAAAACATTTACTTGAATTAAAAATTGCAAGTAAAACAATAAAATTGAACGTTTCGAGCATTCGCTCATCTTCAGCAAAAAACAAAATCACCTGAAAAAACATGAAATGAATTAGAAAGTTAATAAATTGAACAAACAAACAAAACAAAAACTATCCTTAAAAACTACCTGTTAACTATTGACAACGGAAATGAACTAAGTTGNAATGTTTTATACGGTATTTTTAGTTCTCTCCTTTTTACTTAAAATCAGGAAGCCTCCCGATAACTTTTTTGCGAATATCAATTTAAGACATCAGTGAATCGTAAGCCCACTTTCAAAGGATTAGGTTCCAGCTTTTTCAATTTTTGTTCAACAAGTTTCAAAACAAATTATATCCAAACTTTGATCAACAGGGGTTGCAAAGTATGTTCAACTTTCAAATGTGTTCAATATGAATTTGAATTTATACGCTTATATTTTACAGCCAATATGGGTTTCCGCTGGGGGTCATTAATTTGAAAATCAGAAATTTCTCTCGGAAAAATACGCGTTAAAAGCTGTTGAAGAAAACAACAAAAATCATTTGTACTGTTCATTTCCGTACCATGAGGCACCGTCTAAGAACCTGTCAAATAAATTAAAATTACTTTGTGTAAAATATTTCCACACCTTTAATTTACGTGTCACTCTGGTTCATAATCTAAGGTTTCTTCTGATTTTACGGTAAAAAGATACGCTTCCCATTGATATGCGAGCCTCTTTGGTTTACTCTCATAGTTGTGTGCAGTGCACATCTTCGTACGTCGGCATGAGGTCACAAAATTTCTATATCAGAGTGGTAGAGCATCAGGGGAAAGGCTTCCGTTCTGAGAATCAGCTAGTACACCTATCGCATTCTGCAGTGCGAAATCATGCCGAAAAATGCTTTGTCCCTATATATCTTCCGCCGATTTTAAAATTTTAGACTCTTCTTCGACTTCTTATGACCTCAGGATTTTTGACTCCTTACATATTTTCAAGAGAAACCCTGATCTGAACAATATGGACAGTTCATACCCTTTGCAAATAGTAAGTAGATAGAAATCTCTTTATCACCAGCCCAATTTAATTTCACACCTATATTTTGCATGTTTTTTCATTTCTTTGACAAACTTTGGTTTTTCCTCTCATTACATATTTTAATGCCTACAATTCATTGCACTCCAATCTATTATTTCAGACATTTTGATTTCATTTTTGAACTGATGATGGAGCTGGACTCCGAAACGTTTTCTTAGTAAAGATGATTAATTTCCTTGGAATTTTCTTCATTTCTAAGTTTCTGATAAGGATGCGACTAAAGCGACATTGACGTGTTCAGGCATTTTCTATTAGATATAAAATAAGGTTCATTCTTTTATCAGAAATTAGCCTTGCTTTGATATTCAATAATAAGGAAGTCAAAAAGAAAAATTGTATTCACGGCAGGTAATTTACTTCCATTGTCGCTAAACTGAAACCCTTACACGAAATTCATATAATTAGTGAGATTAACTTCTCCTTGGATTTCTTGTACTTCATCACGGGCGAACTTTTTGGAGCCTACTAGCCGTTCATTTCATTTCTTGTTCCTTACGCTCCAATTTTCTCTCCCCAGGAAACCCCACCTCCTCCCAACCCCGTGGGCGCTCGAGAGGCGCGCGTGAGTTTTCTCAAGTAGCCTAATCGGAGGCGCTTCTCTCCGCGATAATTCGATAAAAAGTCTTGCGGGTTTCGGGACAAGTCCGTCATCGCCTCGCGAGCAGACAGCTATTAGTGGCTCATGTGTGAGACGCCAGTCTTTCTTCAAGTTCCTTCCAAATAAGCGCTCGTTTCTTCCATTGTAGAGCGCTCAATGGAATCACAAGCCTGAACCATCGATTGCAGTCAGGCTCGCATTGGAAACTGCCTTGCCAAGATTGAGCCCGCGCCAATCTTGGCAGGTTGGATCTCTGTTAACTTAGATGTGAGTCCAATTTCTATAAATTGATGCTAAGAAAAATGTTTGTTTTAGGGATCGGTGTTTGGGGTTGGTGTAATACAAATGTAGCGAATCCTCGTTTTATCACGGGGCCAAGACTTGGCTTTTCAACGACTCAGTTCAAGTCACTGATTTTCGAGTAGCCACACCCAACACTTATTACAGCATTTTGATGGCGAATGATGAAATCAGCGATTTACAGCCAAATAATTAGTACTTCTAGGAATTAAATCACTTGTGTGCACAATGTTTTGATAACGAGTGATGCAGGTCACGATCTCCAGTCAAATAATTGGCGCTTGAATGATGAAATTACTTGAGCAGAAACTCTACGGTTTTATAACTCAGTATTTTAATTATGGAGTTTGAATCGCTGTAACAGCCAACGAAAATTTGTTCAGAGAAAAATAAAAATAAACGACTGGAACATTTAGCGTAAAAAACAATTTGTAACATTAAGGAAATAAAATTACCAAAAACTGAAGAAGGATTATTGATATACAATACATGTACCTGCAGTTCGTTAAATGTCTCAATGAACAAAATGCAACGAAGTTTCTAGCATAATCACTGCGTCTTTGATAAATTTGCTACACCATAGGAAATTTCTATGATATGTTTACTAGACATAATTGCGGATAACGTATGTTTTAGATTTACTCACCATGATACAAAATGCGGTTTATGTCTAGTTTCGTATCGAAATTACGCGCGAAGGAATATTAATCTCGATCGTTGTTTGTTCTGAACCAAACGAAGAAGTTAGTGATATACTAAATGAAAATAATTATTATTACCCGTATAGAGCTGGTGTCTTGGGATTTGTTGCACTGCAATTGTCAGATAAACTTTGCATCACACTTGGAGCCATCGTCACGTAACGATCAGTCCGTAGTGTTACGTGACCAATTTCAAGAGGAGGGGAGGGAGGTGACAGAATTAGGAAGTGCGCTGGCATAAGCTTTCCGAGTCCGTTGCGATTCGTAATCTTTAGGGTTATTTAATAAAAAGAGAGTAACCAGCTAAAAGTAATAAAACAAATTGAAATCCCTTCTAAAAATTCTGAAATCCAGAGCCGCTTTCTGAAGCCCAAAATTGCCTCCCACCCGGATTGTTGACTAGAAAAGAAGAAGGAAAGAAAGAATAGAGCTAAGGTCGTGTTTACTTTGGTATAGGTGAGGGCAGTACTCTCTCAATTGAGCAAAAATATCTGATGTCTTTTCACATAAAAAATAAAATTTAATATGAGAAAGGTTGTCCAATTGGAATCTGCTTAAATTACAAAATTCTAATGTATATGATATTAATGAATATGATGTTAATGAATATGATGTTAATGAATATGATGTTAATGAATATGATGTTAATGATTATGATGTTAATGATTATGATGTATATGAATATGATGTTGATGAATATGATGTTTATGAATATGATATTAATGAATATGATATATCAATGTTGCGCACAAGGAGGGATACAATTGAACTCCTCATTAATGTGTTCTTCTTATGCATCGCAATTTTTTATGCAGTATTTTCAACATAATTAAATCGAAACTCTTAATGCCCAAGGGAAAATAAAATTTCGAAAATTTATACCTACAACCAAACTGACGGAACCAATTCTCAACGACTTGGGATAAGAGCGATGAAAAAAATAAGATTCACTGATAGATGCTGGAATAAAAACTTGATTCGGCGTTTTCTGCTTCATTAATGCCCTGGATTGAGAAAATTTATTCAACAAACAACTGGATGAGTGTACAACAACCTAATCCTTGCGATTTTTGTAACCAAGTATCAAATATTCTGACGCTCATATCCGAAATCTGGCCGTTTCATTAGACTGAAGGGTACCGGTACGTAGACGATTATGAAGAAATGTTGCCATCTGGTCCTCGTGTGATAGCAACCTAACTCATGAATTCGATATTTTTATGAAATTTTATGAGCGCAACAAACAAATAATCCGGTAACATGCAGAAATTCCTTTATACTTCACTAAGAGCAACTGTGTACATTTCACTCCTCAACTAATAAAGGCTAAAATCAGAGCCCAAGAAGACTCTTATTTTTTGTGAGGTATAACTAGTAGAATTTTTTCACTTCCTTCTGAGACATGACTTACTTCACAGTGAGATTTTACGTCAAATACTCCTAAAAAGGAACAAAATATCATACGTATTATCTGCTCTACTAAATAGGTGAATTGCAGTTCGTAACCTGTCGCGACACCCCACTTGAACGTCTTATTTTCTCAGTTTGTCGCGCCTTATCTCCCCTGTCCCAACCCTCCCCACGGTCTCCCCTCTCCTGCGGGCCTGCATAGCGACACTAAATGAGTCATCAATCTCTGCAGACCGCAGCAGCAGCAACAAGAGCAACAGCAGCAGCTTCAGCGGCAGCTGCAGCAGGAGCACCAATGTTATTATTAGCAATAGTACCAGCAAGCATTTATAACATCAGCAGAAGTAGCAACAGAAGTATAATTGTTGAAAATGGCGAAGACTACAGTCTAAGCAGAATCATCAAAAGGAATTTGGGTTAAACTGTTGCGGGACAGACTCCGGATTCCTTGCGTTCTCGGTGCCTCGCTGATAATTTCACAAGAAAGCTGGACCTGAAAGCGTTTCAGCTCAGATGCTTACTTACCAGTTTCAATTGTAAGTTTCCACGAAAAATTTATGACGCACTCATGCATCAGATGTAGCTGTGGGAAAGACCGTAGAGCAGGTGAAAGGACATGGAGACTGAACGAGGAAGGTGTTGCGAGAAACCGGTGTTTAATTCTTATTTCAGTTTGAGGACAACTGCTTCGTCTACTATGGCCAGCAACTCAGTCATGCCAGTCTTGCTGGGGATAGTAATGCTCAGCAACATATGAACCAGCTCCATTTATTAGCTATTTCACGCTAAAAGAAAAGACAAAATAAAAATAATTTAAATAAAGTGAGTCACAAGCAACGCACATTAAAATTCAGTTTTCAGCAGCAAGGATGCAATGTCAGAATTAACTGTAAAAATCGAGGCCAAATTAGTAGTTTAATTTACTGGTCAGTCGCTAAGCGCAGTACGACCATAATCCGCCTAAAATTATGTTTAACGTTCAGAATCAAGGATGAGAAAGGAGAGAAAAAATCGCGAAGTAAGATCGGAAAGTTGAACATGTTACCAAGAACAATTTCTTGACAATCGCTTGAGTTACAACAGCACATGGAGAACTTCAACGATCATTGCACTGCCTGTCCGGACTCATAGTTGTCATTTGGCGCAAGATAAGCTCACAAGTTCCCGTGCGACGGGATCTTGAAGTGGCTTTTGTGCCGTGAATTAGAAGGGAGGGAGCGGGGCAGCAAATTAGGCGGCACCCGCACCGCATTGTTCCGAAGCGCCGAGGCGACCATCGGCCTGCGTCGGCTTAGCGCCTCTAATTGTCGGATCGATGTTCGAGCGACGGGACTCCCTTCTTCAAAATCGGACATGATCTGTGGTCGCGATCGGTTCCTCAGAGAAAGAGTGTGGCGTGTTTTTTTTCACGAACCTCAATGAGCTTTAAATGAACTTCGAAATAAGTTTATACTGTAGCTGGTGTACATAAAGGTTAGTGGATAGTCGGACTGTGGATAGCAAAATGAGCTGATCAACGCAAATAAGAAAGATAATTCTCAGGGTGGGAGCGTGGAGCTATGCGCCCATTTTAGTTCCCGTTACTGTTTAGCTTTTAAGTCATATAGATAAATTTCCATTTAATTATAAACAACTGGTAAACTGGAGAACGACTGAATATTACTTCTTACTTGAACTGAGTTGCTGTTTGAGTTCATTATATCAAAAGAATCTCTGCGAGATGGTAAATGATTTTTGAATTACTATTACTTTCACGTAACGTTACAAATTTCCAGCAATGCGCAATGAATTAATCCTCAGCAATACTGTGTACCTGAGAGTCTTGCTGATCAGAGTAAGGTCATAGGATCCAGTTTGCAGTAGCTCCTCATTGACGCTTGTATGCTTAAGAACGATAGTTTGAAATCATGACGTGTGAAGTTGTTCATAACACAGAAGGGACAATAACGCCAGGGTTCTACTCACCAATCATTGCAACGAAAACACTCTCTCTAAATATCTCAGACAATTGTGATTTAATGTGCTAGTTAGTTACATGTATAAGAATGCGGTTGTGGCTTGTTTAACTATGTGGAAAAACAATTTTTTTTGCGGGGAAACCGCTAGTAACTGACCATGGCGGCTGAGCAACTTCATTCCATAAACATCTCTGGTAAGCGTTCGCTTGCACACTGCAAAGCTCGACTGGATTTGTGCGACAATGCAGTTCCTCCCTCCCTCCCTTATCGGTAAGAAAAGGATTGGTAAAGAAATGAATTTTAAAGATATGTTCATCACGAAAATGGTGTACGCGAAAGTTTTCTTTTCGTTCAGAGCGTTTAAGAAAAAGTTTACAGTGCGCATGCCCAAATAGAGTAAGGAAAAAGTTTTTTTTTCACAAAATGAGCCAAATAGATATTAAATTTAATGGGTCTCTGTGTGATTATGTAAGCGCTTTAATTTCATCAGTGATCTCAATCAAATATGTTGGAATTGATCTGTATGAATAAACCGACGCCGTGCTTGCATAACTTGCAAGGTGCCGTGCTGGTTCGTGTTGTCAGTACGAGATGAAAAGCCTTCAGGCTCACCATCTCAACTTGAAGTGAAGCTTAGATTGCCTCTAGCTGTCTAGCTAGAGCTATATTGAGTCTAGCTTATATCATAGCATTTTCAAATTCTTTTAATGGCTAGAAATTAGCGCGCTCGATTTAACGTGCTGACTGATTTTGCTGGTAGTGCAAAACAGAGAAGGAAGTGTCATCTCGATTTTTTTACCAATTTTCAGCAGAGTTGTGTAACTAGTCCCATCGTGTGGGGGTCCTTGTGATCTATAACTCGGTCTGACAGCGAAGTGAGTCATTGAATACGTAGTATTTGATTTTAACGGACACAAATTAGAAAAATCATGGAATTTTACCACCTCGTTTCATTTTCTTTCTTACTTTTTTCATTCTCGTTTTAATTACCAAACTCTTAATGATGAAAGATGTTTAAATTCGTTCAAGATAAGAAATTTAAGAGTAGTTCCGTGCGGATGTATTTTCACTGCACGGGGAAAAAAAACAAAGAGAGTGATTTGACAACTCAAATCTATTAATACACAAACGCAAAGTTTCAGAAACATCACGAACTTTCTAGTTCATTGTCTCATTTTTGTTCATAAGCATGACTCGCCAGAAATCTGGTTGTCGTTCGTTTGTCCACCGCTTGACCAGCATTTTCAGAATCAGAGTTTCGAATGTTCACAAATTTTCTGCTTCTTGACAGTCATTTGCACGCCAATTGTCAGTCATTTGGCCATCAATGGTCGGTTTTTTGGGCCGCCATCAGTTGTCGTTGTCCGTCGTTTGGCTGAAGGCTGTCCGTAGTTTGGCCGCCGGTTGTCCGCCGATGGAACCTAATTGCCAGTGATCGCTAAGCGGTCCCAAGACGGCGATGAGGCTGCCGCAGTCGACCGTACGGTGCCCCAGGGACTCCAAAACACCGCTGATGGCCGCCCTCAAGCGCTCCAGCTCATTTGCAGCGTAATGTTCAGCACAAAAACTTAAATGCATCGCCAGCCAAGTTACTTTGCAGCTCCCGAACCTGATCGGAAATTGCAATGGTCTTGCTGCCAGAGGAGTGTAGTCGTTATTGTCGAGCTAGGATAAGGCTTCCTGGTTTTGTTTAGGTATTTGCGTTGCATTGCTGACGCAGTTTGCTCACGAAATTGTGTCATTCACACAGTTAGATTCTATGAACAAATATCATTATTTGATTATTAAATGGAAGTTAATTGTCGAAGAAGAATTTTATGATCTGGCATTTTTTAACAAATTCAATAGAATAACTCATTCGCTGTCGATGATGAAAAAGAGTATCATATTCCGGTAATGTCACTGGGTTGGACCGAGGGCAGTTACGCGTGTTCAAAGAAGCGCAATTTTTCCCTGCACTGGTTTCAAAAACAGCTCTTTTACTACAGAAACGGTGTTGATAGAAGAGCGAAGACTTAATTTCGATGAGACGTTCAGGTGCATCATTTCCACTTCAGGACCTTTTAGCCAGCAAAGTCGGAGGCATAGAAATGAATTCGTACTTATAATACTTCTTCAGCATTTCACTCAGGAAATTTCTCGCACATTTTTGCTTATGAGGTGACTTAAGGTCTCAGTCATTGCATTGTTTCCTGATGATTTAGTTTTCAGTTAAGATGAGAGGCAGTATGAGTGATATGGTGCGAGAAAAAGTAGGAAAACTGAAGTGCAGTTGTAATAGGAAGGTGACAACATTAATGAGATTGTGGTAGTGACTGCGATGCAAATGTGAGGGCGGTGTGGTGACAGAGCGTGATATGTCAGATGAAGTAGGCAATGCAATTTGGTGCGATTACTTCGCTCATCAACTTAGACAGGGTATGAGAGCAAAAGACATGGTAGAGAGGGGTGGTAGTAGTGGGTGTTGCGGTAGAGGATGTAGAGTTAGAGGTGCGATATATACAGGATGTAGGGAGTCGCCGATGGGAGAGCTCGGAAGTGCAGCAGGGTATGAGGGGTGAGAACTTGGGATGCATCTAATGAGTCTCATCCATACACGTCACAGAGGCGTCACAAGCAGAAGTTGTGTAGGTCCACGGTGTTGCTGCTCTTCCTCGTAATGGATGGCCTTCTTGAGGCACTAATTCCATTACAAGAAGGACTCGTGTCCTACATACGTGTCCGGTACATCGCGTGTGCATGGGACAGTCCTTAGGAATCTTTATTTCACGTTATATTCTATTGTACAGCTATTAATAGCACTTTCGGCATACTTCATTGCCTATATTGCATGTCATTTGGAGGCTTTCACAGCAGATCAACGCTATGAGATGCACTTTTGTTTGTTATCCGCATTTTGAGGGAGTCTTGCTACAAGGACGATTGAGCGAAGTGAATCACTTAAAGTTTCTGAGAGCTTCTAATGTTTCTTTGAAATGCACTGAGACTTCTAAGAACAAGAAAACGATGATAAATAGAAATGCATTAAATGGTTTCCATATTTAGCAATTACCGATAGAAAGATGATTAAAATATTCAAGAATTTAGACACAGAATATAAACTTCAGAGCAAATCATATTTTTCCATTTAGTGTCTTTCCTTGCGGCAGAACATCTGGAGTCGCCGTGGCCTACTACACGCGGCTCCAAACCTCCAGCCGCCCGTCAATAAATCTAGCGACGAGACTCGGATCGTAAGGCACCATTGTGCTCTAATCTCTTCTGATGAACTTTTTTGTTTACTGCGAATGCAAATCTCGAATTTCGCATTCGAACCAACAAATGCAGGGTCACAACTGGCTGCGACCTGAACCTGACAATAACTTTCGGGTTCACTTTTAAAACTTTCCTGCTACGTTTAAATTGCGGAATGAAAAATAATTTTTACAGAAAGTGCATCAAAATCACATCAGCAATTTGCAATCCATTTGTGAAAAGTAAAAAATACAATGATAAAAATGAATTCATGAGGGTTTTACGTTAGTATTTTGACTACGTTTGTATAATTTAGTTAAGACCATATCTGGCACGTGGTTCAGGTTGAGGTTTGAGGTTAATTCTGCTTCTTGTGCTGTTTCAGTGGGAATCCCTTCCTAAAGGTTTCAGTTTTTTCCGTAACGTTCCCCCATGCTTTGTAAACTGTCAAAATTATTTGCATTCTTGAAGCATAGGTAAAAGAAATTTCATCTTTCTTTTTGAAGTATTTCTACGCAAATTAAAGATAATATCGTTTGAGCTTAGACTGGCGGATGTCCCTTCATTATGGCTCTGTATTCCATAGTTTATGAATCAGGAAGGCATTCATGTACGAACAAGCGACCTGGCTCACTTAATTCGATTAAATAATTTTATAAATAAATGAATTAAAAATGAATAAATAAGTGTACGAATGAAATTGTGCATTTTCGAGCTTTCATATCCCAGATTTCAGCCCGCAAAAAAGCTCAAAAGTAAAAATAATCTAATTTTGCGAGCACGCAAGCATGTACAGCCATGGTTTATATATGGTTGGCTCTCGAGCAGGACTGAAGAATGTGACTAACTTCTAAATGGGAATTGATATATTGAGGTACGCAAAACTGAGATCTCTAACCATTACTGAATATTCTAATTACCGAGTTAAGTTAGTCATTGATATACCGACGTAGTGTCGAGAAGAGATGATAAAATTTTGGCAAATCTTGTTAAGACGGTAATGCTGATATACAATAATTTTATAATGGAACCAATAATGATTTCAAAGCTCGTGCTCCGAGAAAAACTGGCACTGTGAAAAACTGACTGCAAGAACCAAAGTCTCGTTTGCTTGCCCACTAAAGGTAAATTTTGCGGTTGGATGAGCGAGCTGCACATTTTTAAGGCATTAGAATTTTCTTAGCCTTACTGGTAGAAGAAATTCTTTAAAATGAAAATTCCAACATTAAAATTTTACTGAAATTTTAATATAGTTTTAACGGTCATTTTAACTTAGCATGCTCTCCACCTAACAGAAACTAAGCACGTGAAGGCATGCGGAAGCCATCAGTGGCGACTGCGCAGGTACGGTGGAAGCGCAAATATACGTAAGCATTTACTTGTATGACCATCAGGGCTTTGAATTTCTATTATTATAAATACTAAGGATGAAAACTGAGGAATGTTCATTCCATCATCGGCTCTCTTTTCCAATCTATGAGAAAGATTCTCAAAAAATTATTCAATCAATTCGTTAAAAATCAATTATATAACATGATTCATCCGCGCCAAATTGCACAAAGGTAAAACTCCATTTACACAGCAATACGAGGAGAAAACACAGGAAAAAGTAACAAAGAAATCAATCTGTTATGATCTGATATTATATTTTTGAGATCATCACTCGTTGATCCCCACGTTGTACGTTCTTCCTCTTCCTGCGTTCGAACAGCAAAGTTTAATTAGGAAAGATTCACTGGTCGTCGCCCTATAAACTGAGGACAAAGTCGGTCTCATTTGTTAACGGAGGCCTGTCTGCTGATGAGAAGATATTCCGTCGACCGGGAATATTGTCGTCCGGTCCGGCGTCCTGCGTCCAGTTGCTTCATATCTCATGGATTGGCGAGCATTTGTCAGTCGCACGGGCGTCGGTCGCCTCTCTCTCCCCTCGGTCTCCAGCGCAGATAACTGCCCTCCTCGAATAATTACATTTGTGATAAACCCACAATAAAAGAAAGAGCCAAAAGAGAGCTGTGCTGCCGACCATGAATGACCAAGTCTGCCGGCTCTTCCAGTAGATCGAGCTCGATAAAACAAAGGCGTCTTTTCTTCCATTGGAATCGTAAGACAAGCAGTGTCTTTGCCGTCCACCAATGAGGACGAGGACTGCAGACTAGTCTGTCTCCTCATTGGCTCTTTAAGACGGTCGACATTCGACTGTATATCGGCGTCAAATTTATAGCTAGGAGGCATGTTGGGGGAGGACGAGTACAGTCGAGCAAGGCCGTCGCACGGTCGCCACACGGCCGCCCCCGACCGTAGTAGCAAATTTTAAAAATTTCAAATTTAACTGCAATCTCAAAAAACTCACAATTAGGAGGATGCTTCCGTGACATACGATAGCACCATAAAACGATAATACTGAAGCCTAAATGTAGGATAATTTTGAACAATTAGGATAAAATACCTCAATTGTCGAACATCCAAGTGGTTCATCAATATATTCTAGAAGAAGTGGAAATAGTCAATACGCTTGAAATAGGAAATCTCTTTATCATGGGACATACAGTAAAAGGTTCAGAAAGTAATAAAAAAAGGGATTGAATCTACCAAAAATAGACACTAGAACTCAGATGTTACCTCCGTTATTCACTAGAGCATTACTGATATACAGTATGTGAATAATTTAAATTGATGCCACTCATCTGTTTGGTGCTGCAAGTTTCCACAAGCACGCCTGATCATTCCACTAGTTCCTCCACCAGTAACCAGCTGGAGTAATAGGGTGGTCGTAATGCATGGCATTCTTCACAGTTACAGTGGACGCATAAAAACCGAGAAATCAGAGGGAGGAAACAAAAGTCTCGGGATATCACTCTCAACATTACATTACCCGAACCCAGGCTTTCTGCTCCACACCAGGTAGAAATTTGCGCTATGTTGCTACATTCAGGACCGACGCAGTATCAGCAACACTACAAGGTAGTGGCTGTGCAGTGAAAAAATGTCCGCTTTTTCAGCAGCTTGATTGATTGATTATAAGAAAGTTTTAGTCTCTCTTTACCACAACAAAGATGTTCAAAGAGAGGAAGGATGAAGGTACCATTTAGAATGGAGTTTAGGGAACACGGAATCTACGTACAAGGTGCATAAATACAGTGAGATAAGAAAGAAGTTCATGAAACAAGATAAAAGTTGATGAAGAAAGTAGTAGGTGGTGAAAAACAGGACAGCAGTGAACCGAAAAGCACAAAAACCAAAAACCTATTTTATTTCAACAAAAAGAAGGCCTACCTAACTTTTAGCTCGGGACCTCCTATAATTCCCCTAGGAGCGCTAATTCAAATAGATACAATAGTTGTAGCCCACTGAGGGTTTTTTCAGCAGCTTTACTGCACCATCGCTGAGCACTCTAGTTGTCGCAGCAATTTTGTCAATGAGTTCTACTAAGCGGCACCAAACCGCAGTGGGTGGCCATTGGCCACCTACTATTCTCACTATTCACAGCTAATAGTTAGTTAGAGATCCATTTTCCAATAATGTTTTAGATGTGTGTAATTATTAACGAAATTCAACTGCTAGTGGCAGCGATCGGTGTGCCTAAAGGTTTGACATAATGCAATGCTTTGAACCGACTTGAGCAACACTCACTACTCATAAATACAGAAAACGATTAACGACACTACGCCGGTTTTTAACTCAGTTCATCATCGTGTTTCCCGTAGAGTGATGCACGTGAGTAAAGAAAATAGCATTTTTTTGCGTTCATGGGAGCTTCAAAGTATTAGGCAGAGTAAAACTACTGATCATATCAACTAAAATAGAACTTTGGAAAAAAAGTAAAAAATTATGCAAAGCTTTCATTTTCCGTAAGTCTAGTTTTAAATGGGAAATGTGTTATATTTTCTAGGCTTGTTATTCGTTACTTCAGGCTTGCGGCTTGAGTTCACCTCTTGAAACATTTTATTTCGACACAAAGGCTTCTTTGTCAGCTCATTCACCAAAGCATCGTTCTCATTACGTACATACAACATGAGCAAGCTGACCTACATAGAGTTCATAACTTAGAAAATACACTACAGAGTTATCGACTAACCGATTTATGAGTCAATGGTTGCTCTAAGCAATGCCTGTTTTTGAACGATCATTTCCCTTTAACACTTTGACCGCAACGAGTGTAGCGGTGGCCACGGAGGGGATTTTCATATAATGTTACTGACCGAGCAGTAGTCACAAAGTCAATTTTCACAAACAATCAAAACTAAATGAAGGCACGATCCAGTTAATGTTTCCTATTTTCTGAATTGCTAATACTACAGGGTGTCAGCTAAAAAATTACCCGATTTAAAAATGCTGTAGTTTGTAAAATATTAGTGCTAAAGGGCTGAAATTGATTTCATAGAAAGAGCAGGACTTAAAGCCTAATTTTAGTTTGATAATTTTGTCTATTTGGCATGCTAGATGGACAGAAACAAGAATTAATATGGTAGGGAGTTTAATCGACGATGATAAAACGAAATCAGTGAGAAAATTGTGTGCTGAGACGTAGGCAAAGAAAACTACTGTTCATTTTCTTCTAAAAAAATTTTTTTTTCATGAAACCATATACAATGCAAAGCAATCAAGTAATCTCACAGCAGAACAGAGATCGGAGGTTTATTACTTTGCCGGAGAATAAAAAAGCTTGAGCAGTTCTGCTGGATAACAAAATTTTTAGGGGTTAATGTCACATTTATTTGAAAAATGTACTAAACAACCCATATTTTAAAAAAATTAAAATTATTTCAGCTACGTAGCCCTAATATTTAACAAACTACAGCATTTTTAAATCGGCTACTTTTTTAACAGACACCCTACACAATTGAATTTAAATTTGAGTTGTATATTGAACTTCAGTTTAACCAGTTGCATTCCAAGTGTTAAATTGTTTTCTTCGGTTTTTGTTGAGCACTTTGCTATAACTTATTGTCAAGGTTTCATTGGTAGGGTAAATTTTAGTTAAGACAAAGAAATTTGTCGCATTTCTA
>JACJUY010001854.1:81841-95342 GCA_014220935.1 Platorchestia sp. MABIK | reverse complement strand
CCTCACTTCTGCCCCCTGGTATCTAGAGCTAATTCCTATAGGTTCAATAGTTCCTTCCTTTTCGAGACGCCCACTCCGCAGTATCCGGAACATGAACTTCCTGGATGGAATCCTTCTCTGATTTCCTAAGTCACCTCGGCTGACCGACCGATATAAAAACGCTGTCGTATTAAATTAATTCAGCGCTCAATAAATTCAAAATTTAAAAAATTCACTCACAATGTTCTCCTTGCAAAGTATGTATGTATGTTTAACGTAATATTCAACGTACGTACCCGGATTGACCTGGATGCAGCCAAAGGCTTAGAGGGATATTTTTACATAAGAAGAAAACGAATCATGATTCACTATAACACTTCTAACCGAAAACATGATGCTCTACTGTGAAATTAGTTTGAAACTATAATTAAAAAAATTGGATTGCCTTGCCTTTTTTCTGACGAGTACATACATTGAGGACAGTGTCCCTGTTCCCATCGTGTTTCATCGGAAGCAATCAAAACCTCCATAACATTTGCGATCGTTTGCTTCTGCTCAGCATTAATGTGCCAGCAGTCATGAGCACGGCGCATCTCGTCGGATATTTGCAGCGCGCGGCGCTGACTCAGCGCTGCTCCGCGGCCTGCCGCAGCTTCCGGTGCTGCGGCCTGCATGCATCAGGTCTCAAGGCACAGCTGACGAGCGTCGGGGGCAGCATGAGTCGAAAAATGAATTTATGCATTTATATGATATTCTACCTGTTCCTTCCTTAGTTCCTTAGTTAGTTAGTGTGTCCGTTTCGCTTTCGTCCGAGTTTGCAGTGTTATGGATACCGAATTCCTCAGCGTAACATCAAAAGATGGCCGATGGCCTTTACATGCATTGATTTGTTTGACATTTTATCTGGATGGGCTTGGTTAATATAGGATACTAGTGTGCACGGCCCGCCAAAAATGACGGGATTTAATACTTTTCTTGAACAAACTTTCCAGACGTGAATGACTAACAAAAATATCTATCAGTACCCGTGATAAAAAATATTATTGTACTTGCGCACTGGTGAAACTCGTCTCACAGATACGGTCATTGTGGCTAGCTTCATGAGAATAAAAGAGAAATGGAAGAAGCGGACTCACAACAAATAAACCATGGGTGTTGTTAGGTAGTAGCAGGACCCGTGGAAATTCCTAGGTGGACCCGTGTAAAAATTCTGCCAATATTACCTAACTTATGCTAGCCTATCCTATCCTAATCTGACCAAACCTATCCTAAACGAACACATCCTGATACAATTCAAACATATCAATGCATGTTAACGCCATCTTTTCATGTTATACTGAGGAAATCGGTATCCATGATACCGCAAACCCAGACATCCCATGTTTCTTTTAAGAAGCGGACACAAAACAGATATATAAATAAATATATAAATAAACACACAACGGGTATTATTAGGTTAGATGTTAGGATAGAATAGGTTAGGATGGAATGGGCTAGGATAGGAAAGGTTAGGATATGGTAGGTTAGGATAGGTTAGGTTAGCGTAGTAGGTAATTTTGACGGAATTTTTTCACGGGCCTACCCAGCTTAACGATGACATTGTCCGTGGAATTTCCACGGGTACTGTTAGTTGAAATAAATGTGCCTGCATATTTCGAATGGCGGTTAAAACGAGACCTCCTAAATTTCTTGGCACTAGTGTAACCACGCTGCAAATATTGCGTTTTTATTAACATAATGTCATAATTTTCATGAAAACTGGTTTTTGAATGCACAGGGAAAATGCAGCTGGCAGATGACTTACCCTGGTGTGCTCGTGAATGGGTACGAAGATGAATCGCGTCTTTATGCTACAGACCGAATCTTATTGATGCCTGAATGTGTGACGGACGGACGGATGAACAGACATGGCTTTTAATGCGGTATAGATTTTAGCATCAAAGAACCGGTTTTGACACAAAGGTAAATAATTTTCTAGTTTTTCGCAAAGCAATAAGGATGCATTCTTTGATCTGTGCACATGTGACCATTCAAAACCTCGAAACTCGGTCCATATTGAAGATACCTTGAAACAGAGCCCGCAGTTGCTTCGGGGCTCTATCAAACCCCTTCCAACTAAATAATACGCACAACCTGGCGACAAAAATTTGTGAAATTCGGGCGAACCGTAAATCAACGCGTGATCCTCGTCATTCACGTTCAGATTGGGGCAGCAGATGCATACCTTCGGCAGCAGCCGCGTGTCACTGACGCGTATGTGGCGCCGAGGAGGATGGCTGCCAATTGAGATGGGAACGAACTCAAACTTCTTTCTCACACACCAGGGCTGTGTGGTGCCTCGTGTTGTTCTCTTGTTGAGCTCATGTGCCTCGTGCAGCGCTGTCGCTGTGATCGTGTGCCGTGTGTTGTGCAGTGCGAAGTTCTCCCGAAACCTGCGCTCTAACACCTGCTCTCACAGCAGCAATCTGGCCAATCGTGACCTCGCGACTTCGCAAGAGCGTGCGCACTGCTGCTACAGATGCGACAAATGCAACAGCTGCACAGCATCAACAACAGTTGCAAAGTGGTACAGAAATTTAATTGGATTGGTACGGTGAACACTGATAGATCAGTTAAACTCTAGCTGACCAGTTAAGCGCTGATTGACCAGTTAAACGCCGATACACCAGTTAAAAGCTGATAGTCCAGTTACCACGTAGTCTGCCCATTGGTGAATAAGAGCACCACTGGGTAAATTGCTCATTGACGTATTGGTGTGAATGAACAGCATTTCAATTATTCCAACATCTTTTATAGAAGAGATTTAAGCATACAAGGTAAAATATCATCATGCCATTACATTTTTCCACTACTGAGAAAGGATACAATTTTTTTCGAGTAGTAAAGTCATTTTTTAAACTCTGCTACTTTCAACCTTACTTAACATGAGACCGCTGGACGCACATGTGAACGGGTTAAACACACCTGGTAAACACTGATTGATTAGTTAAACCCTGATAGACCAGTGAGGCAATGATTGACGATTTATAAATAATTATTGACAATGATGTTCAAGTTAAATTCTTAAAGAGCACTTAGACACTGCCAAACCAGTAAATTCACTGACGGGCCAGTCAAACTCTAATAGACCAGAGACATACCGACAAACCAGTTCAACACTAATCCTAGTAACAATACACATAAGAATATCACAGTAGAAAATCAGAAGATCAGCGAGGAAGGTTTCTTTCATCGCACTCCAATGCCAGCAGAAAAAAATTATGTTGACCCACTCAAAAAATTCAACACCTCCCAGGCATCATCCTCTTTTTTCCCGTTCATTTCGTAGCGTTCTCCTACACAACACTGAAACATCATCAGGTGGTAGCTCACTGGAAAACAACGCCGCTCAGAGCCAGAAATACATCAGTGCACGGTAATGCTCGGATGCCAGAAGCAGCGCTCTTTGCTACAACAACACTTCGAAGTCCGCCAAGCTGAAGAGGGTGCTGCGATGTGTCGATAAGGGCGTGACTTATCGCAGTCACCACCCTGGATTGCTGGACGGGAGGAAGAAATTGTGCATCTATGGCTTCAGTTAGGCGATACGAATTGGCATGTCTATCTGAATGCTTCATGTTCAGGCCGTCCATGCGTGGTGTCAATTTTGCTACCGGTGCGCTAACGGCGGCATCGAAGTTCAGGTCTGCATGACAGATCTCAAGAGCAAGTGCAGTCATCGCTGTCTCAAGCTAAAGTAGGTTCAAGATGTGCCACATACGCTTCGACAAAACTCTGTTTCACTTAACAGAACAAGTCCGATGGCTGTAGATGTATAGTGCTACTATACACACATTGTGAACAGAAATAAGATTCCAAAATATTTTGTAAGAACAATTTCAACTTGCATAACATGGTAAGCTTAGGAGTACTTACCCCTCAAGCGCCGAGTATTTTAAGTATCATAGATCCCAAGGGGCATATTTTCCACCAATTTACGTCTCTGTAGCGTTACACCTGGCATCACAAATTCTAAGCTGATTTGCTACAGTTTGCATTTTTGCAAGTAGCATAACCATGTCTTTTAGAAAAACTTAAACTGGCTGCTGTACCTCTACGATGACGTGTATGATATAAAAATCTAGCCGCAGCGGTCGGCTTTAGACACGTCACCTAAACCTGCACGGCGGGTCGTCGCGAGCCCTGCTGAGGCTGAAGCGCCGTGATGCGATAGAAGCTGCTGATTGAGTCGTTAAATGACATTAGTGTTTGGTGCCGAAATTTGGCAGTGAAGTGAGACTGATAAGGGGACGGGAGGTGAGAGCAGGGTTGGTATGAGGGAAGGGGGATAACAATTGAAGGAGGGGGTAACCCATCACATGGGGAGGGAGCAGGAGATTTGCTGGAACAGGAGAAGGAAAAGCGGAAGTAGGTAGGGGTTGTGGTGGGACTAAGGAGTGGTTCAGCAGGAGAAAATATGGAGAAGCTCTCGAGAAGATAGAGAAAGATTACCGGATAAAAAAATTTGACTGTGAAAGCTTTCCAAATAATTCCTGCGAGAGAAAATGATTTCGTGGATTTGGGCAAAATTCACGAGATTTTTTATTTCATTAATTGTCTCAATCTTGCTTTTGTTTTGGAGAAAAATGCGACGCATTTGAAGAAGGATTCTTTAATGATGAATAAGATAGCCAGGCTGACAACATTAATCATATGATGAGAAATGTTAAAGCCGTATCTAGAAATAAGCTTTTCCAGTCAGATCATCAGTATACCTCTGAAACTAAGTATTTTAATTGTCGAATTAAGTGAAAACTTTGAGCTATGAAACAAAGCCTGAAATATACAGGAAAAAAGACGATACAAAACCTCAGCAAAGCACATACGAAAAGGAAAAAATTCGCAGGGAAAGAAAAAGTTCTGGCTGAGTTCTCATAGCCTCAGTTTCACAAGAGTGATGTACAAGGAAGTCACTCAGGCTGAAACTTCATTCAAGTCTCTCACTCACATCACTCACATTGACATCTTCAATTCAATGCTATTTTTATCAAAGTAAAATCTTCGTTCTTGATGCCAGTCAAATACAACAATAAGAACTTAGAAACTTCATTCCTTCGACTGATATATAGCATGTAATTTATATGCAGGTAATATTCATAATGCGAAAATTGCTATACACATTGCCTCTATGGATCACAGCCTTCTTTTTTATTGCTGAACGGAGAGAGACGAGACGGAAAAAGACAATAGTTTTGGCCACTAGATGGGACTGCCGCACCATACGGTACATTGGCAGATATCAGGGCAAGTGAATAGCGTACACATATGTGCGTAATGCACGTCAGGGCAAGTGAAAAATAAATGTATATTTACAAAATGCACATCAGAAAAGTAAATAAAGTGCGTGAAACTGATTTTTAGCGTCGCTTCTCAATGATTCTAAAAGTATACCCTATTATGAATTATTGAAATGAAGTTATTATAAGAAACTCAAATCAAATTATCTGAATATAATGATATGGAAATCAGAAAGAGTAATTCATTCTAATGATCTGAGAACAATACTTTCTTTTAAGTATCGACGTGAAGAGATATTTAAACGAAAATGACAAGTTTCAGTACATCATGATAGCAGGAACAGTGTAACAAACAGGGTGTGTTAAGCCATATAATTTATTGATGCAACTAGTTTCTAAACAATGATGGCTCGAAACTAAACAGCTCTCGAGCCCTTAATTTGTTGAAAGAATGTTGTAGTTCCCAAGCTTCCTCAATTTAATTTGTCTATCCATGTCAAAACACATTACAAACGCTGATGAGAGCTTTTAAATTGCAGGAAAAGTTGACAAAGTCATTTCATTGAATAACTTACGTACTATACCGAAAAGTGTACCTTGGGGACAAACACTAATATTATCGTAGCTTCAGCTCATCATCCACGCTGTCCTAAACGGAGATCGCAATGACGCACACAGCGTCTCAGCGTTGCCTCCACATCGTCCCATACAGCACTAACCAACATCCACGCCCTCAAATATCGCTCCTGTGCATCCTCTACGACGTCCCACACAGGTCCAGTGCACCATCCATAGTGTTCCATACACCACCAGCGCAACATCTATATACAGCGTTCCATATAGCGCCAGTGCAACATCTACGGCGTCCCACACAGGTCCTGGGCAACATTCACGACATTCCGTAAAGCACGAGCGCAACATCCACGGCGTTTCGTGCAGCACCAGCACAACAGCTCTGGCGTTCACTACAGCTCCTCAACGTGCATGAAGTCCCAGCAAGTGCTTGTTGAGTGCCCGCAGCGTGCGGGCCGTGCATATGGGAGCAGTCGCGGTCCACACGACGTGCTGAGCGAGTAGATGGTAGCCGATCGCTCGCCACGGCTTCCTGATATTGTCCATCAGCTTTCTTAATGGATGCTTACTGGCCAACTGTCGAGGCTACGCATCACGTCATCACCGGGCTTTATGAACTCCTTAACACGTTGGTCGCGATATGAGCCGCCGGTGTACACGGAGAGAATATTCATAATGCTCTTGACCTACCAGTAGTCAAAAATTAAATTTTCATAAATACTTCATCAAAGCTAAATAAGTTACGATCCGGATAATAATTGTTGTTTTCAAAATTGCCCACTACAACTGACTTTAAATTGGAGTTGAATTTTGAACTATAGTTTAATCTATCGCCGTCAATGTGTAACTTAAGAGAGGATTGGAGACCTGTGGGTGGTGATGAAGTGGCATCATATTCTTTGATACTTGGGATCACTGGAATTGAGATTTGGACTAAAGCGAAGTAGAAACCCTGCGTAACTTTTTACTTTCTGAGTAGGCTTCGAACTGCACGGCCTATGATGTCTTTGTAGAAGAATCTAATTGCTTCGTTGTAAGGTTACTTTGAATAATCGAGTGTATGTTAAAGTACTTAAACTTTTAAAGAAATAAAGAAATAAAGTGTGGAGATAAAGTGAGTAATTTGCATGTTGGTACTGCATGCAGCGGATCAATAAACATTTATTCAATTCACAGAACTTGCGTCATCACTACGAACAACTTCATGATAATTTTCCGACGAAAGACGATATCTTTCGATTTGATTTACAGCAAACAATATTTTTTTCGCCTCTCAATCGTGAACTTTGATGTTGCAGTGAATTTGCTTTTTCTTCTTCTTTCCGCAGCAGTCAGATCACCGGCGAAGAAAGCTAGTTCAGGTTACTCACACTCCGCTGCAGGCGCGGAGCAAAACTGAACACGAAATAATATCAGATGTGTCTTCAACTACGACATTTGTGTCCTGAACTACGACATTTGTGTCCTGAACTACGACATTTGTGTCCTGAACTACGACATTCGGTAAAATGCAAGCTTTATTTGAGCCCACATAATCAACTGAGGCGGAGAAATGGGTGTAAACCTCGTGAGATCAGAGTAGGTCATCGATTAATAAAATCAAGGACTTCCCGAATGTCTCGAAGGGAGTTGATCGTGAATTGCGTTGTATCCCCAATGGGAACTTGAATTCTTTGGAGTTTCTAAAAATGTTTTGAGGTAGCGTGGACTTGAAAAAATCTCTCTGATGTAGTATAAAGCTATTAAATGCTAACAGTTCAGTTTTTATTTTGGAGTAATTGTTGAAATTTTGGAATAAATATGAAAGAAATTATCTGAAAAAAATTGTGTAGAAATTCAAATTTTATTAAGAGTTTCAAAACAATGAAAAAATTTGAGCAGCAGGGGGCTAAGAAATTACAGAAGAAGTTCTTAAAAATTGAAAAATAAGGGAAAATTATGTTTTCAATTTTTAAAAATAGTTTCGAGCGTAACAAATTACGAAAAATCTGCAGTATAGGAAAATCATCGTGCTCGACAATCTTGAAAAACCAATTCATTTTTAGATGATTTCGGGAACAGAAATATAGACTTCGAGAAAAAATATAATGAGGGGAAAAAACGCTTGATGAAATTATTTTGCCTTCATATGTTCCACTTGTTCGACTATATATAATTCATTATGCCTTCTGAAAAAGAATAGCTTCATGTTTACGTCCCTCTCGAAATTTTACATCTTTTCGTTAAAACTGCAACGATACCACAATGAAACCAGCAATCTAAAACAACTGAATCTTTAGAAGCCCATAGGACGACAAAATGCTGATTTCATGTAGCCTGTACAATGGTACATGTGACACATGAGATCAAATTAAAGAAATTACAGGAAGAAAATCAGCATTTGTGACGATGAGCTCCAACTTGAAAGCCATCCTGACCTGCAGCATCGCGAACGGAATGGCTCTTGCAGACACAGAGAATAAAATTTAGATTTGCTCAAGTTATAATGAAGACCCAGCACTGTCAAAAAGCTGGAAAATTTGAGTAAAATTCCGGTTTCTTTTTGAAGTATTGCGGCTGCGTGGACCGCGCCGACTGCGTTGTGCAGCCTCAGCACTTTCAGCTCGACGCGCCCTCCGCAGTTCTGCTATCGATTACCCCGTCCGTCCCTCTCACAATTTATTGGATATTTATAAGAAATCGAGCAAACTACCGTCTCACTTCATCGGAAAACGACACCGCCTTTACGGCAGCTGAAATTCTTACAATGTTCCTGCCGTTGTTCAAATTTAAGCGCAGTCGCATTTTGGCGACTAGGTGACGGAGGCTCCGGCCTCTCTATAGCTGTACTGAAATAAAATTTTCGGGGCGTCTCGCGGCAGGCCTCGCTTTAAAGGCTCGCGTAGGAGAAAGAAAGAAGCGGATAGAGGAACGATGGAAATAAGAGAGTGTACTAACTTGAGTCCTCACGCTGTTCTGCATTCTGAGCTAACTTATTCATTGAGAAAGATATGTACATCGAACGGGGATAGAGTATTAGTCTGAAGCTTTCGAAATAGAGAACGTTTTGAAAGTCTATCTCAATGCCATTTTCAGTGAAATATGTTGATAAGTAGTGTTTCATTCAACACATCTTATTCATGGATTTAGCGACAAAACAAAAACACGTTGTTTAACGAGTAGATTTCATAATGTGTACGTACGTACGTACGTCTTAAGAAAGAAAGTTTCAAGTTTTAAAATGTAGACATCAGCTCCAGTTGCACATTTTCTTTATAAAACCAGTAGTTGTTTCCAATCCTACAATTTGGGTCAGTTTTTTAATGACCTACAGTAGAATGAAACATCAAATTGCATCACATATTACCTACCAGAAGAGAATTGCTAGTCTAAATGGGAAATTGTGCAAGCACGGTTACTTTGATAAAGCTTGGCTGAATTAAATTAGCTTTTCAAAAGGTTCTACATGTGGTCAACATGCAGAAAACAGAGCATTTTGATTCATCCTCTTTCATCTTTGTCCCCTTACTTCAACGAGCGCGCGCTCATCGAACATGAGATGCGAGAAGAAAGACTGAGCATTGTCTGCTTCTGTCCACTTCGCTCACGATCACCGGCCTTTCAATTAACAATTATAAATAGAGGAGTGAAGAAGCCGCATCTAGGTTTTCATGGTTCTTTGTTAAAACGTCTCATTAAACATTTTCGACCGCTTTGATCATTTCAACTTTAATAAAACTACGACATATCTGAAGGCCAATTTAGCGCAAATGAAGATCCCTAAATTGAGAAAATTAAATCACGCGGAAAAAGAGCATTGATGACAAAAAATTAAAATACCGTAAAAAACAGAGAAAATAAAATGAAGTGTAAAAAACACTTTTCTTACAAGAAATTAAAAAGGAGAAAACATCCTTAATCGCATGGGGATGGCTGGTTGGGTATCAATTTAAATTGCGTAATCTTTCAAAATGAAAAACATATCTAAATTGTGGAGAGTTAATGAACTCGAAGCACATTAAATTAATTTGGCATCCTATACAGCTACACTAGAGGTCCTGAAACATTTACAAAGTGGGACTTCCTGTGGTTAGTCTTCCTCATCCGCTATCTACATTTTCTGAAACTGAAACATGCTCAGAGTCTAAATTTTCCTTTATTTGTTCATGCGTTGCATTGAAATACCATTAATTACTTTTACAAACTCCATTTATATTTTATATACTCCATTCAATCGAACTATTACTTTTACCATGCAGAAAATGTTTAAAATTAGTAAAAATTATATTGCTAAAAACTTAGAGCAAATTAAATTTAAAAACTTAGTACAAATAATATAATTAAAAAACCTAGTATAAATTATATTATAAAAACCTCAGTACAAATTATGTTTTAAGATACTTCTGATAATGGTTTTTAATTCAAATCGAAAATCAGTCAATTTAACTTTGCTTGCTGAGAGTGAAATTCTGAAAAAAGAGATATAGACACAGATATTACTGTTCTAATGCATGTGATTATAAAATTAATATGACTAATCTCTTCAATATCAGAGTAGAAGAAGACACAATGGAAATTAGCGCTATCATTTAAAAAAAAAAAAAAATTTATGGTGAATTGTCTTAAGTATGAAAAATATTTCTAATACAGGGTATTTCAGAACAAGAGGAACAAAATTTCACACCAATTAGAAAATGGGCAAATAAACATTTTTTTGTATGAAATTTTCCGAAAAAAATTCGGGTTTTTGAGATATTAGCTGTTTATTGTTTTAAAGGATAAAATTTAATAACACAATTTCTTGTAATATTTATTTTGAATTTACTTCACAGAAATTGTTTGCAATATGTGCCACCTACATCATTGCACTTAAAATCTTAGCTTTAACGACTGCCGGATATTAGGAAACACGTCTGGCATTTCAAAAATCTCACCACCAGACCAGCCACTGCAATTCTGGCCACGAGATCTTCCTCATATTCAATGGGTGTAGCATAAACAGGCTCTTCTTGCTAAAACTTTTTTACCCAATATCACTAAAACTAAATTTTATTATTGTTAACTCTCGCAGAATAGAAGTGTTTGTAGCGTAAATTCAAAATAATTATTGCGAGTAATTGTGTAATTAGATTTCATCCCCTATAACAACAAACAGCTAATTTCTCATAAACCTGATTTTTTTCGGACAATTTCATAAAAGAAAAAGTGTTTATTTGGCCATTTTCTACTTGGCGTGAAATTTTGTACTTCTTATTCTGAAGCACCCTACTCAAAAAAATATTTCTTATTGAACACCTATTATTTTTATTCTGTAATAATTTCTCCCATGAACTTGCACAACACACTGCAACTGAAACATCACGCGGGTTTCAGATACAAGAGTTTGTGGATTTAACATCAATGTCAAAAAAATCACAAGTAACTTTATTCACTTTCTCTTTCACTTATGGAATAAGAGAAAAACTAACAATTGCAACCATTTCCTCTGCATTTTCTGAACTTAATAGCGTTATAATTTCAAGAGAATCAGGATAAAACTATTTACTTCAGAACCGAAATATTAAATCCTTTTGCGTTACTAAGAAAGGACTGCTAAAACTTTGAATATTTCAAACAGCGAGCGTAGGTTGTAGCTCCCGCCAGCAGGTAGTGCTAACTCATGCTCAAATTGGCACATCTAAAGTCATCACTGTGCCGTTAAGTTATCAACCGCACATGTAAATAACAGCGTAAATTCTTTACTTACGGGCTTTGGCTGGAGTTGTAAATCAGAGCAAAAGTCCGTGCAGCGAGATGACTTATTCGAAAGAATTAAGCTATAGGTGGATGTACTCCGGTTTATATGATTTAGATTTTTGCCTTCCTCCCCACTTTTGAAGATGTACTTCACCGGCTCCGAGGTCTCGTGCATAGGCACACATTTTCGTAACTTTAATTGAAGTAGATAAGACAGCGTAAGACAATTTATCGAAAAGCATTTGTTTGCTCACAAAAAAGTCGATTTTTCCAGCCCACAAACGAGGGATCTAAAAACTTTAAAAACATGAAAATATTACAAGTTAAGCTGCCAAACAGCGCCGCCTTTTGTGGTCAGATAGAAACACAAAATTCTAGAAACTGAACTGAGCTCCTACGGCAACACACCTAGTGATTCATACAAAGCGGTTTCAGAGGAGAAATAAAATGAAATAAAACTCAGGGTTGGAAGACACTGCCCATATATCATCCCACCCAGTGCCCCCACAGGCTGCGGACCCTGCCAACTGAGCTGCTCGAGCACGCTCGTCAGTCACCCGCCGCAGCCGACAGTTACGCTTCGCATCGCAGCTCCTGCAACAACAGCGATGTGGGCACGCGCTGATCGTCATATCTGTACCGTGTTGTGCATGTCTGTATAGTGTTGTGCATGTCTGTACCGTGTTGTGCATGTCTGCACCGTGCTGTGCGTGTCTGCACCGTGTTGTGCATGTCTGCACTGTGTTGTGCATGTCTTCACCGTGTTGTGCATGTCTGTACCGTGTTGTGCATGTCTGCACCGTGTTGTGCATGTCTGTACCGTGTTGTGCATATCTGCACCAGTTGTGTGTGTGTATATACCAGGTCGTATGTTTTGTGCGTGTGCCCAGCGTTAGTTTGAGGCACTAGGTTGCCTTCAGAGTCACATATACCTCAATACGAGAGCAAGAATATGAGTGCCGTGGTCAGTGTTTGTTAGCACATCTTATGAGACATCTTTCCTACTGATTTCTTGAGGAATTGACGGTGTGTTGCCAGAGTGGACAGATATGGAGAACATGTAATGCTCTCAATTAGAATGAATAGTTCATGTTATTCTAGTTGGAAATAGTTTATGTTGAGCTTTATACAATATCAATGAAAAATTAAATAGAAGATTTACGCTGCTATGTCAGATGGTATCTATGTGTTAGTATGACCCGATGCGGATCCGAGGCTGGACTCACCGCCACACTCCCAGAAGTGTATTTTAGCGCAGAGGTAAAGAATTGTTGATAGCAAAAATCCTTTACCAAGGTAGATGGAATTAATTGAAAACTTGTTCTGAACTTTAACAGTACCAATTAGTTTAATAATTCAACTAAATTAAATTCATAAAAATTTAGCTACACGCTTGTACGTACATGTCAACAGTTTTACCCTGAGCTACAGCAGCTGCTGCAGTGGACACCTATGGTCGCTTGAACAGAGGGTCGTGTTGGTTGCCCACTTTACCCCCCTGCTATAATTTATAAACAGTTATGCGGTTAGAATACAAAACCACATTTAATCAAAAATACTGTAATTTCTTCGCATTTGAATAGATGTAGGGAACACTGAATAGATGTAGGGAAATTTCGACATCTGAACAGCTCGTTTTCCTGCTCAGGTATATTAATCTCTACAAAAAGACAGAAAGTAAGTGAAAGATGAACTCTAACCATGAATTAAGAGCTTGCTCGAGAAGAGGATTGGTCAAGCCTAATAATACATTTCAAGAAAAACACAACAAAAATTGCACCAAGTACTGTCGTGTTCCCATTTAATAACTATTGTCTTTCACTTACTAATGTAATGTTGTCAAGCGTTTGTAATGTTGTCAAGTAAGTCAAGCGTTTCCATATCATTAATAATCACAAGGTCGGAGGTCGAGGTTGGGGCTACGCTGCTAAATTCGCTGAGAATGTCATCGACGCTTC
>JACJUY010001854.1:67353-80561 GCA_014220935.1 Platorchestia sp. MABIK | reverse complement strand
TGTCTGTACCGTTTTGTGCATGTCTGCACCGTGTTGTGCATGTCTGTACCGTGTTGTGCATGTCTGCACCGTGTTGTGCATGTCTGCACCGTGTTGTGCATGTCTGCAACGTGTTGTGCAAGTCTGCACCGTGTTGTGCATATCTGCACCGTGTTGTGCGTGTCTGCACCGTATTGTGCGTGTCTGCACCATGTTGTGTGTGTATATACCAGGTCGTATGTTTTGTGCGTGTGCCCAACTTTGGTTTGAAGCACTTGGTAGTTTTCAGAGTCACATATACCTCAGTGCGAGAGCAAGAAAATGAGTGCCGTGGTCACTGTTGGTTAGCACATCTTATGAGACATTTTTCCTACTGATTTTTTGAGGAATTGACGAGGTGTTGCCAGAGTGGACCGATATGGAGCACATGTAGTGCTCTTAATTAGAATGAATATTTCACATTATTCTAGTTGGGAATAGTTTATGTTGAGCTTTATACAATATCAATGAAAAATTATATAGAAGATTTACGTTGCTATGTCAGATGGTATCTATGTGTTAGTATGACCCGATGCGGATCCGAGGCTGGACTCACCGCCATACTCCCAGAAGTGTATTTTAGCGCAGAGGTAAAGAATTATTGATAGCAAAAATCCTTTACCAAGGTAGATGTAATTAATTTTAAAACTTGTTCTGAACTTTAACAGTACCAATTAGTTCAATAATTCAACTAAATTAAATTCATAAAAATTTAGCTACACGCTTGTACGTACATGTCAACAGTTTTACCCTGAGCTACAGCAGCTGCTGCAGTGGACACCTATAGTCGCTTGAACAGAGGGTCGTGTTGGTTGCCCACTTTACCCCCCTGCTATAATTTATAAACAGTTATGCGGTTAGAATACAAAACCACATTTAATCAAAAATACTGTAATTTCTTCGCATTTGAATAGATGTAGGGAACACTGAATAGATGTAGGGAAATTTCGACATCTGAACAGCTCGTTTTCCTGTCCAGGTATATTAATCCTTACAAAAAGACAGAAAGTAAGTGAAAGATGAACTCTAACCATGAATTAAGAGCTTGCTCGAGAAGAGGATTGGTCAAGCCTAATAATTCATTTCAAGGAAAACACAACAAAAATTGCACCAAGCACTGTCGTGTTCCCATTTAATAATTATTGTCTTTCATTCACTCTTGTAATGTTGTGCAGCAAGTCAAGCGTTTCCATATCATTAATAATCACAAGGTCGGAGGTCGAGGTTGGGGCTACACTGTTAAGTTCGCTGAGAATGTCATCGACGCTTCGAACTGTGTGCTGTGGGCGGAAAATCTCGCTGGAAAGCAAGTCAAAAAACTTGCTATGTCTGGAATGCAAGTCAAATGAGACATTTTCGTTCATTGGTTCTCCTCCGAATTCATTACTGGTTTTGACTTGTTTGCTATTGATTGAGTACGCTGTGTGGTGTATTTTGAATTTTGAAAGGCCCTTCGTGGCGAACGGGAGAATAGAGCGAGATCGGAAAAAATAATAAGAACTGTATTAAAAATTTAATTCAAGATCTAAAACGCTCGTCCAATTATTTTAACCGAAGTCTTAAATAATAAATGTACATTTCTTCTTTGTATCAGAATATATGCGTTTGAATATTTTTTTTTTAACGCTTTGGTGGTGGAACGCTCTTGATTTACCTCCTACCCACATCCAGGCTTGCATGGTTTTCTTCTTCGTTCATACGCCAATGTGAGCTCGATGATCACACCGCACTTTCAAGTTAATTTTTTAATGTTGACAAACGATAAAAATCTGAAACGCTTTAGTTCATTCGACGTGTAATTATTCATATTCTTTTTTGAAATATTTAAATCAAGTTTTTATAAGTTTCAAACATTTGCTAATAATGACATTTATGTTATAACTCTTGCTCTTAAATGTCACCCATCAAAATACCTCTTTGAAATGATGCACTTTTCATAGAGGCGTGCAATGTTGTCCGTCATATACACTGGACTGGTGTTTTTCGTAAACCGTTAACAAGTGATCGAAATGAAGAGATAAGAAGGCCATTAAATATTCACTGTTATGTTGTTGGACCATGTTGACTGATCAACTCGAAATCGGAATAGGTAGGTGATTGACAATAGCAGATGATCTATTATATTTTATATCACACATATTAGATCACGCATAGTTGAGTACTAAAAGGTAACAGATGACGAAGTTCAATAGAATAAGAAGTAGATAGAAGTTGTGGAATAATAGGCTCGAGGAGACTCCACTGTTGAATATCCTATACAGTAAGTAGGTAAAAGCATCGAAGAGTCAGAAGTGCGTCAGCGTTTCAGAGGCTGACATGCGCGGCCTCAAAAAGGAAGTCACTACCCAGAAATGTCAACAACCTTCCACGGCACCGCTCAAGCAAAATAGTATGTTCCTGCACCGCGTATGCCAGTTCGTAAAGGTTCTCGAATAAAAAAAACGTGAATTAAAGTGAGGTGCGGCCTAACTCAGATGTGACATTCACAGAAAAAAACTGGGGAAACTTTTTTTACAACATAACAAACAAAACTGCCACATAATATATCCCTGACTAATGGAGATATGCAAGTTTACAGATATACAAATTCTTTAGTCTAGTCAATTAAGAGAGAACGACGCATTCGATATTTGCATACCATTCGCTCGTTTAGGAAGTGTCGATCGTGTTTACCAGCAGGCCGCAGCTTGCAGTATCGTGCATCCGATCTCTCCTTAACTCTCACGTCTCCTGTCGATGACGCGATGATCGATGCATTACGTGCGGTAGTGGCTAAGTCGCTCACCACTAGGGAGGGTGATGCTTCTGAGGGCCTCTTCTGGGGCACCCCCTTCTGTGGGCCGGGGGAGGTTGGGGGACATGCTGTCTACTGCTGGGTGCGCGGTGGCTTTGTTTAGTGGCACTTTTATGGGTGGGTGATAGGTTAGTATATCACTTTGATGGGTGAGCTGTGGGCTTACCTAGCACCCATTTGATCGGTGGGTTTTAGGTATTACTCTGGTGAATGGCAGGCTGGGTTGTCTAGTATCACTTTGATGGGTGAGCTGTAGGTTTGTTTAGAACCACTTTGATGGGTGGACGGAGGGTTTGTCTAGAACCACTTCAATACGTGGGCTGTGCCTCTGTACAGAACCATTTTGCTGGGTGGGTGAAGTGTTTGCTCTGCTGCTCACTGGGATGAGCTACGGTTTTGTACCTCTGAACTTACCTGTTTCTAGAAGTTCGTGAACACGAATAACCACGAATCAAAGTGAGGTGCGGCTTAACTCAGATGCAACATTCACAGATAAGGTAAAGGGAAGTTATTCTATCTCAATAAATTATACAAAGCTGCCTTACAATTTATCGCTAAATAGTAAAGCATTGCATACTCTCGGATTTGTTTGCCTAGAACAATATTCATTCGCCTACATTTTCAGCTGAATGGACTTTGTCACTCGTAAAATGCAAGAGTATTGAATTGCTATCTTTGAATTGAAAAAATATTCTGAAATGATTAGAAAACATTCACTTCCATGTATTTCCAGAATTGAAATCATGGAAATAAATTATAATTTATTTTTTAATCAAATACTGCTTTTTAGTAAATATTCAAAAAATGAAATCAGTACAGGAGTAAAGGTCACCGCATCACTTTCTCATAATTCGTATTAGTGACACAAGGTTCTACAAGATTGCAGCAAAAAAAACTTCAACAGTATCGACTGCAGGGAAAACAAAAACTAAAGTCTAGAAGAAAACACTTACATGTATCGCGTGACATCAAATTTTTGACATCGTTTATCACATTAATGAAGACAGGGTATTATTATTATTCTGCTTTCTCAAATGCGGAATAAGCGGGTAAAGCTTAAGAAAAACGTGATGCACCGAGCCATAAGAGTGCAGAATAATGACCCATAAATGTGCGGTGAGGAGCGCTATAAATTTGAGAATAACGGATGGAATTAACGGCTACAAAATCGATGAGCTTGGCGGCAGAAGAGTATCCTCGTCACTGTAGAGCTGCGACTTCCCTCGTCCTGCTGTTCACTTCGCTGTCGCGGACCTTCGCTGTGCTGCTTCTGGTCGTACCGAATGCGATTCGAAAGCAAGGAATATTGTTCGAGACAGATTCGTTGGACAAAATACGACTCCTATAATTTCCTCTAGATGAGATTGATGTGTATCTATGGATGTTGAATAGAACTCCCTTAGCCGATGTCTAATCGGAAGTTCTCGTCAGTGGGCGGTTTTGATGATTGACACATGTTTTCTCTTCAGTTTCCATGTATATAGTGCATGTAATTAAACGGTGGTAGGCTATTGCGATCAACTTTGAATGTACCCCTCTACTTCTTCCCCGAACTATTTTATTGATAAACATTTTACTCTGCTGAAAATCACAGTTTCAAATTGTGGATGTCTTCGAGTGAATTTGGTACAAAACGACCACTATACCCATTAACGATATCTGCGTACAATGTTTGTCACTATTGCACGGCTGATTAAAGAAGTTAAATCATCTGTCTCTAGTTTTTACTGGAAAGTAGTTGCATTATTTATTCTTTTTTAATTTTCTTTCTCGTATCAACTCATTTAAAACTTGCATGCATGTTGCACATTTTCAGATTGGTTGCAGAAACATGTTCGCTCTCCCGTTATGAAGCGGCTTGTTGCTGTCACCATTTTTCACGCCAGTAAAACATGTGCGCGCCCAGAGCCTGGAGAACGACAGCGCGGGCGTTCTTGTTTGTGCGAGCGACACATCTGGACTCGTCCAACTGCACGCCGATGGATGTCCTCCTTCTTTTTCTTCTTGTGCTCGCCGGTGAGATGAGTGCGGAAAGTTGGTGATTGAGTGCCAGGAAGTGACTTAGAAAAAACATTCCTAACTTCTACAGGAGTCGCATCAATGGAAAAACTCATAAAAAAGATGACCTCCGACTCGCCAGACTTTTTCTGGTCAGCGAAGTTGACGTTCCTGCGACGATCTCAGCAAGACCCGCAGCTAATAAGGTTACAGGCCCAGGGTTCTTGTTGATTACTCTACATCCGTAAGGCGAATACATCAAAAAATCTCCAGTATCTGCGAATGATAAGAACTAAAAACTAGCATTAACGTCAGCTTTATCAATGTCATGCATTAATCATTCTTCAAGAAAATTCTAAACTTTCTGAAACGCTTAAAACTGAAGCCAAAGAAGAGCAATCGGCTGGAAACTCGCCCCGTCACTGCCGCATCGCTGCCGTGTTGCGTCTTCAGATTTTGCCACCACATTAAATGTCTCAGGTCCATTTGCCCTAAATTGCAACCACCTCAACTGCGCCTTGTTACTGCATGGGTACCATCGCTGCATTGACTCGTCATCGAACGATGGAAACAATAGCATGGCCCAACGCCTGACTCAGCTGTCTTGATATCGTAAGCCGAACGGGCGCATCGATTGTTTTGCATCTCATCCGGAGAGTTTCCGCGACCTGATTTGCTGGCAGATTGAGCCGCATGTCCGCAGTGGACAGAGGGCTTGCGGAGAGTGGATTGAAGGGTGGAAACGGCACAATCCTTCAGCATTTTATGATGATTGTGAAGCTTGTGTCTTACAGCACTCAGCTCATTGGGCTGCAGTGAGCATTTCATTGCCGTTTGCGCCTGTGCGTATTTTCTGCACAAGCCTGTTTTTACTCTACGAGCATTTCCCTGTATTTCTTGCATAAACATTTGATTGTATTTCTAGCACTAAAATTTACCTGTCCGCAAGTACTGGTACCATCTTGAGTACCTGTATTGCGGGTGCGTGCGTAGTCAAAACCTGTACTACTATCATCGGTACGTGTATTACGTGCCCTCGTATTAAAATGACCTTTTAAACAAGTACTTCTATTACCTACACTACGTGGCATGATCTGAACCAGAATTCAGATTATGATTGATTGATTATAAGAAAGTTTTAACTACCCCCTACAACAAAGTTGTTCAAAGAGAACAACTGGAGGAAGGATGAAAGCACTATTTAGCATGGAGTTAAGGGACCGCGGAATCTACGCACAAGGAGCATAAAAGAAGTAAGCTGAGAAAGAAGTTCATGAAACAAGATAAAAGTTGAAGAAGAAGAAGTGGGCGCTAAAAAACAGGTAAGCAATGAACCGAAAAAAGAGATGGTGCGTAACAAAACAAAAACCTATTCTATTTCAACAAAAAGAATGCCTACTTAACCTTTAGCTCTGGGCCTCGCACAATCCCCCTGGGAGCGCTAATTTTCAGGGATACAATAGTTGTATCCACCTGAGGGAACCAGAATTCGGAACTGGTTGTGGTACCAGTTTGGGTGGAAGGAAATTCGGAAAGTAGCAGAAGTCTCTTTCGTTTCTTCTCTCACATCGACAATCCTCGCTTTAGCAGCGTCGGTCATTCATTGCCTCACTGATGTGATGGAAGCATCAATAGTTACGTGCATTGATACCAACAGCTAATTATTATCAATGATTAAAGCGTTTTTTAAAGTGACACGTCCACGTACGAGAGCATACAAAATGACAATGCAATGCTTCACTAATACTGTACTAAAATGTTTTTCTTGGGATCAAAGTTCTGCTTGGAAGAATGTAGAGTTGAGTCTAGCGATGTAAGCAAAATGCAGGTCCACTACAGGCTTTGCTTGAGAGCTTCATGAGAAATTTTGGTCAAAGATGACATAAACAGCGATGAGAAATGTTAGTGCTCTTAGTTCTTGAACTACGACAAAAAAATGTGATTTAGGATGAGAGTTTACGGTTTCGATTGAGTGCTAGCACCTTTACAGCAATTAAAACATAGAAGGAACATGAAAGTTAAATGAATGTGAGGCGAGTCCTAAAATTTTAAAGATTCCTGAAAAGGACTTCAATCACTGTCATAAGTAATTGTATATACTCAAAAATTATAAATTCTAAAATTCGTTACGACTCCTAAATTATGACGATAAATGAACGATATATGGTTCAAGTTTATAAGTGTGTTGAATTTACCAGTATGAGCAATGGTAGTTCAGCACGATAATGAGCTGCGATACTTGGGTCGTGAACTTTTGAGTCTTCTGATGCCAGTGTAGGCGATGCATGCTAGCTATTTGAAATCTACATAACAAGTAACAAGATGCAGGTAACAAGTAACAAGATGCAGGTAACAAGTAATAAGGTTCAGGTAACAAGTAGAAAGGTTCAGGTAACAAGTAACAAGAAGTAGATAACAAAAACAAGAAGCAGATATCAAGTAACACGATGCAGGGAGTAGGTTACCAGATGTAGGGAACAAGTAACTAACAAGATGAAGATAATAAGTGACAAGACGAATGTAACATGTAGCAAGAAGCACGTAAAATGGAACCAGAGGCATGGAACGAATTTCAAGATGTATGAAACAAAAATAAAAAAGAAGATAAAATTGAGCTCATTTATGTTTCCTAAGTTACTTTTCTCTTGGGAGATGCTCTGTCAATACTCTTAACGTTTTCTATGACTGCCTCTGATAATATTTACGGTAACATAGCATAACTGTCCTTAATAATTCTTCAATTAACTCATTGTGGCCACAATAATCGGGTATTTATCATTTAAGAAAATTTTTAGAGATGAAACTAGGAATTACAGAATCTCGTAGAGTATCTGATTTGTTTCATTCAGTAACGATAAGTGCAGACGACAATCTCCCCCCGTCCATCCGTCGAACGCTGCAGCGTTGGAAAAATCGTCTCATTTCCCAGCCTTAAGCAACACATTAAAGTGGCTGATAGGCAAGAGAAAAAGAACGAAAAACCAGACTCAGACCGCTGTCTCACATAAAATCTTTTCGAGTAAATAAAAATGTTCATTTTAAAGCAAACTTTCTCCACTTAAGTTGCTGACACAGGGCTTTTTGAATGCAATTGATCGGCACAGCATTCATGGCAGTCGCAGATAATGCTGCTAAAAACGTTCTCATTGAGCTTGCAAAGTGCTGATGGGGCAAAGCTGCGCTCCAATGGCTGCATGCCTGGAACCGAGTAAAACACAGGCTCGAGTGGAGGAATACGAAGAAAAGACAAGGTGTGCGAGGAATAAGCGAGCGGCACTTGTTTAGTGGTTAAATTTCCGTGATGAATAGTTGAAGAACTGCAATTAAGACCTCGTTTTGAAACTCAGAACAAAATAAACGTGATAAAGTAGATAGTTTTAACTTACAGTCTGTAGACGTATAACGCGCATGTCACGATGCTGGAACCTTGACGATAAAAAGGCCAGCTTTAAAGAGTAATACATTATACACGCGTGCGCAAGTTTAGAATAGACATTTATTCTTCGCCATAATTTTAAGCTGGTGTGCTGTAAGAGATAAGATGAATGTTTGTTATTAACTCAATAAAAGTTTGGGAAAATTTAATATGGAAACAGACTGGCTTTGTTTCTGAGAACGTAAGTAAAAAATTTAGAGCGTATTTAAATCAATAAACAGTGCATGGAACGATATCGGGATAAAGTAGCAAATTTATTCTTTCAAAAATGTAAGTAAACTTTTTGGCCTGTCGTGGTCAAAGTGACTAACTTTAACTTCGCATCTCATTTTAAAAGTTTCAGTTTTAGCAAATTTACATATTTTACACATACCATTCAGAGCATGAATATTTAAAAACATAAGAGTTCTTTGTGCATCCAGGAGTTACTTTTAAGGAAATTTCTCGCTGGGACGCAAGCTGAACATTCTGGTCCACAATCCTGGTTTTGCAATTTATCGAAACTGGAATGAAATTCAGGTCGTAGTTTATTTCTTCAGAATACCATCCCCAAGTGTTTTCCCCAGCAAGGGGAATACACTTTTTGTGAAGTGAAAGTCGATGCTAGAGTTACATGCCGACGCTCTAAAATGATTGTGATACTAAAGAAACCTCGAGAAGGAATCGTGCATTTTTTTCTAGTTCAAATACTTAAGATATATTTGCAATCAAGAATTTGATTTTATCAAAAGAAAAAACCGAAACATTGATTAATGCCATATGACTTACATTCTAAAACACTTGTGCAAAAAGGATCTAGCAAAATTTGAAAGGTACCTAAAAAATTCACAATAAAAATTTCTTCCCAAAAATTCAGACGGAATTTATTTCCATGAAAAAAGGCTTCTTCTGCTCAAAATAGAGAAACTGTTGAAAGTGAAAGTAAAATTTTGTGCTCTTTATGAAAATTTAGAATTACATGCCAGCCATCAGACGCAAATTCGCTATCTTCTCGTACATAAAGTGAAAGCAACAAAATGATAACACTTGACACACTTGGCCACTCCTGTCTACTATGAAAATAAATTAATAATATTTTTCCAAGACAGCTCCCGTTTCCACGAATTTGAGGCTTGCAAAGTTTCGAAATCATCACAAATAGGAAGGCATTCATAAAATCTTCCCAGTGACATCAGCTGGTAGAACTGGACGCCCTGAGTGCGACGCAACTAAGCATGGAGCCGTCACGCCACCTGCGGAGCGGGTACATTTGAGCACCTGAGGGCCGTGGGAAGCTGAGCAAATCTCGGCAGTGCTGCCTCTCTCACATAGCAGGCGTGGCAGAGCGCTAATGTTCCAGCAAAATTTTAGGTGCAGTCGAAAAAATGAGCTATCAGGGATTTTTTCCCCGTAAAGAACTTAGACAGCCTTTGATTTTCATGAGAAAATTTTCGTACAATGAAGATAATATGAACGGGAAATTGAAGATTAAGCAAAACACACCAGTAGGAGAAAGAGACGAAATTTCGTCGTATGAAGGTGCAGCAAAATTCTGCCATGAACACAAATTTGATCAAAATAATAAAGTAAACTTACCTAACTTGTACCTAAACTAAGAATTTTGATCTGATTACTCTCAAGATTATATAATGAGATTGTATGTTAATTTAAGACGCCTTAACCGCAATAAAGACGTTCCAAAGTGAGAATGGAGAAAGGCGCCATTTAAGATGGATTTAAGGGAATGCAGAAACTATGCACAAGGTGCATAAAAACAGTAAGTTGAAAAAAAAGTTCATGAAACAAAAAAAAGTTGACGAAGAGAGTAGTAGGGGTAAAAAACCGAAGAGCAATGAACCGAAAAAAGACGGTCATTAACCAAACGAACGAAAATTTTTTTTATTTCAACGAAATGGCTTACCCAGCTCTTAGCTCGGGACCTGATAAATTCCCCAGGGAAGTGCTAATACCCATAGATACAATAGTTGTATCCCCCCGAGGGGGATCTTCTCTCATACATTAGCCCCTGCTTGTAAGGTTGGTTGTAAATATGATCATGTCAAAAAGAATTTTTCTTACTTCTGACTGACTAAATTAGAGAAAATAATTTCTTTCCGATAACTACAACTTATGCAGAAGTTATTGGGGAGCTCGTAAAGTATCGAACGCGAAATAACACAAGAGTTACGAGTAAGATCGACATCAACACGCACAGGAGCTGCACGCAAATGCCTTTAAAGGAACATGACCAATTGACGCGCACGAAGTTTTTCCATGAGTGAAGTCAGTATTTTAAGAAGGCATTAAAATTACTGTAGTAACAACTTGCTCGAGACAAGAGAAAACTTTCACTTGAAAGACACGCATTCGGTGAAAAGGCTCCAGGTTCGCACGGCGTGTGTTGCTGCAGGTGTACGGAGAGCTATTTCTAGCATGAGCTACACGACGGCATGAGATCAAACAAGAATGAGTGCTGATGATGGCAATTTTGAGGAGTTCAAACTGTTGAGTATCTAGGGCATGCTATTCTGCCAGGGGCACCTGGTGTAACAGTTTCGGGTAATTGTATGAACTGACGGCTGGTTCTTGAGAGCATGAGAACTGGGAAGTAACTCCTACAAGTCAGACGTAAATAATGAAGCACATCTTTTGCTTGGCGATAACGGAAGCGTATTAAAAATTTAAAAGAGAAGCATAAAATTTTAAACATTTGTTGAACGTTTCGGGATAAATCTCATCATCAGCTGGAAAACACACGACATAAAAATAAACATGATTAGTTACAGACCCCAACGGTTCACGAGATAATAATGAATTAGGTGGAAATGCACAATGAGAAAGAACTAGACATATCATTCAGTGCTGGTCTACCGTTTAAAATATTCATTGATTCTAAAATGCGTACGTCAGTGAAATTTAACCCCAGCCCTATGATTGAAAAATTAATGTTGGAGATTATTGAATTGCAGTTGTCTACGTGAATACGGATTGCAGAATGGGGTGGTTGTCCTAGCCTTGATCCTATGCGGTAACTGACTCTCCTATGCTCAGCGATCCTCTGTCCTAGAGTATGACCGGTACAACCGACATACCTGGATGCACACTGTGCACAACCATATTCATAAACAATTGAGGATCGCAACGCAACGCATGCCTTCTTAATTTCATCCAATTTTTCTGTACTGCATTTTGAGTTTGAAACTCTTAAAAATATTTTCGTTAACAATGGATATCCAGTAACTTCGTTCGAGTCCCAGTTGAAACCGTTTTTTCCCAAAAAGCTTAATAGTCTTCCGTCCACTGATGACCCTAATAACAAGATTTACATTTCTCTCCCATATTTCGGTGCTCTATCCGAGAAACTTAAAGAAGAGCTGTAATCTCTTGTGGTTACATACTTCAAAATTAATTTGTATGTGATTTTTGTGAACAACGTTCGTACTAGATCGTTTTCCAGTTTCAAGGAAAGACTTCCCGTTGCGATGCGATCCTCAATTGTTTATGAATATATAGTTGTGTACAGTGTGCATCCAGGTACGTCGGTTGTACCGGTCGTACCCTAGGACAGAGGATCGCTGAGCATAGGGGAGTCAGTTACCGCATAGGATCAAGGCTAGGACAACCACCCCATTCTGCAATCCGTATTCACGCCGGCAACTGCAATTCAATAATCTCCAACAATAATTTTTCAATGATAGGGCAGGAGTCAAATTTCACTGATGTGCGCATTTTAGAATCACTGCATATTTTATTGGGTCGACCAGCACTGAATGATTTGTCTAATTCTTTCCAATTGTGCATTTCCATCTAATTTAGTATTATCTCGTGAACCGTTGGGGTTTGTAACTGATCATATTTATTTTCATGTCGCGTGTTTTCAGCTGATGATAGGGTTTATCCCGAAACGTTCAAAGAATGTTCAGAATTTTATTCTTTGCTATTAAATTTTTTAAAAATCAGACGTAGTGTTGGTTTATGGTTACCTTGCAGTGGTAAGGAGGTATAACTTGGTACGGTTCGAATAAGAATAACACTGAAATGTTATTCAGTCGATAACGTTGATACGCAGATTCAAAGACAGAGAAACTTTTGATCCCTTGGATGATAAGCATCAGCACCGAAGAAGGTATCCAGCCATCAATTTTACGGACAGTTTTGCGTAACAATCAACCCGTCTCTTTGCACTTTCTTCCGCTATCACGTTCTGAAACTGTTTGGGTATTGAAATGAAAATTGGTTTCATTCTTTTGAATATGAATCGACGTTTAGAAAAGCACTGCTTTCAAATTAGTTATTATAGAAAAGAAATAAATTTGTTACTAAGCGTTGTTTTTCATTTCAATTGTGCTTGTTAAATTCTCCGGCCCTTGTCTATTTATTTGCATACCGTTCTTAACTTAACGTAAAAGAAAAAATCAATTAATCATTGAAAAAAAGTGAACTGGAGGCTTGCGAAGTTTCGAAATCATCACAAATAGGAATGCATTCGTAAAATCTCCGTAAAACAGCTCCCTGTTTCCAAGGGTTCCCAATCCGACGACTCTTCGTGTTCAGATTCTGGGTCTGGAGTCGCGGACGCTGGCTGCGGCCGAGGATGGCCAGTTGACCGCAGCCGGCGCTGGCACGTCCGTGGTGCGGCGGTGATTTGCACCCCAACTGCGTCACTCCTTCTGCTTGTTCTGCGCGATTGCTGGGGAGGGTGGGAGCAGGACGAAGGAGAGTGGGAGGAGGAGCAGAGGAAGGGGAGGTGGAGTAGATGGAGAGGAAGAGAAATAAAAGAAGGAAGAACAGGATGACGGGGAGGAGAAACAAAGGAAGGAGGAGCAGGAACAGGAGGATGGGGAGAAGAAACAAAGGAAGGAGGAGGAGGAACAGAAGGACGGGAAGGAGAAACAAAGGAAGGAGGAGGAACAGGAGGACGGGGAGGAGAAACAAAGGAATGAGGAGGAGGAACAGGAGGATGGGGAGAAGAAACAAAGGAAG
>JACJUY010001854.1:34812-66653 GCA_014220935.1 Platorchestia sp. MABIK | reverse complement strand
GAGGTCGGGTGAGGAGGAGCAGATGGAGGTGGTATGTGAACTGGACCTCATGTAGCCTCGAGATTTCACTGGGAGAAATTATTTGACACCTTTGAAGAAATTTACTTGTTTTCTTTGTTTTCATGGTATCTTGGAAGATGGCTTAAATATTCGAGCTTTGAAATGCCTAAATGTTATGTATAATTTAAGAAATTTAAGCTAAGAGTATAAGTGCACAAAGGAAAAACAGGACTTATCAGGCTTTGTTTGTAACGGAATACTTCTGTGAAATTTAAAATTTCAACACGCAGACGGATGATCATCGCACCTACTTTTCTATGTAACTTATACCTAAGTAAAAACAAAGATTTTGTGCGTGCAGTTGCTAAAATAATACGAGATGTTGTAGAATGAGTTAAAACATTGGATAAATCAAAAGAGATTTCCTAAATTCACTGTTCCTCACATTTAACATTTATCTCGTTCAAAGCTGGAGAAGACGCTGACGAAGCATCATACATGCTTGGTGAGTGTGAAATCGGCGATGATGAATCGGATAATTTCGAAATGACAAAGTGACCGAAAGAAGAACTGGCCGAAAGTGAGGAGTTACAATTTAAAATTTTGGAGATTAATGTTACTTCGTAGAATAGATACCCAAATGAAAGTAAACACTTTTGGTCATGCTCTATTTGCTGAATCAAAGACGATAGCTACGTCCATGCTTCGTACTCGGACGGAGTACACTATCTCCCTTCGAAATGCAGCGGGGCCACATCCTACATCCTGGAGTTGGGGAAGTGAAGGGGGAGGGGGAGGCATGACACCTCAACGTGCAGGGCTGCGTCACTTGATTGGTTCCGCTGCCATTGTCCTGAGGGTGTCCGCTTCCGCACCGCGCCCGCGTGCGCTGCTCAGTCGCCCTTCGCGGTCCGCACCCGTTTCATCGCCCTAAGAAAGCCTTCGGAAATATTCGGCAGTGGTTTTGATTAACATATTGAAGACAGTAGCACATTTGTATTATTGATTATTGTGTTCAACACTGTTAATTTCCCTTTACTGAGAAATTGTTAATTATTATTCAAGAATATGGTTATATTAATATTGTTGAATTATAATTGGTGAATATTATTGATAGTTATGTTATTCTTAAATTTATAAAAAATTGAATAATATTTCCTTATTATTATCCTAATTACACCTTCTTCACAGCGGTCGTGTTGTAAATTGGGAAAGTAAACCTATGTCGAAAATAACCGATAAAGAAATATCAGAAGCTTTTGAATTCAAAACATGCTTTTAATGTATAATTCGTTCGTCATGGCTCCATTCGCCATTTTTGTTACATGCGAAATCAAGTAACATTATATCCCATAACCCTTCAACATCAGCATTTTTGTAATCATTCAGCGGTTATTACAATCACCATCATCAAACCGGTACTGACGTTCGAAAATCTCTGATATCAGATGATGAAAGAGCTGCCACTCTGTAGAAAACTTCAATTAACGCATTAGGGAACAAATTTAACTAGAAATTCGAAATTTTGAGGCTATTTTCGAAAAAGGACCACTTAGTCCCATAGGCATTTTTATACCCTCCAAACTTTTTTGAGCTAAAGTAAAGACAACGCTCCTCTTCCTCACTTTTCTGATTCGATAAGTGACACCCACCAGTAGTCCGGCAATATACGACTGTGTTTTTTCGTGAAGATAACCTGCTCATTTGCCCCTTCAATATGACAAGATAATGACCGTGGGTGACAACTACGTTGAGCATTGCACACAAGCGGTCAGCAACACGAATGCCCAACAATCGATCACGGAGCGCGCCGGAGGCATTGATTTCTCATTAGAGAAGTTCAGCGCCGCCGCCGCGACGCTTCTTCTTTTGCGAGGTTCCGATGGAGTTGGCGAGAGGCTTTAGCGTCCGCATCTGAGAGGGAGATGTGGCCGGCCCTGTGGTATCTGACCTCAGTGATGTGTTAGTCGGGTCTCAGTGATGTGTTTTTTACCTCAGCCCTGTGTTTTCTGGGCTTCAGCGCTGTGGTATCTGGGTCTCAATAATCTGTCAATTGAGCTTCAATGTCGTGTTACTGGGTATTACTGATGTAGTATTTTCTAGGTCACAGCGCTGTTTTATCTGGATCTCAGAATTATCTGGATATAAGCACCGAGTTATCCAAGAATTGAGCCACGGATCATCAGCTTCTGCACTGCTGGATCTTCCATGTAGGGGCACTCGATGTGCATACAAGACGTCGGGATTTCAACTCTGCTGTGGTGCAGGACGTATCGTTTCAGTGCCAGATAATTCGTATGTTTTTTTATACGATCAGTACAAACAAAATTAAAATTAGAATGCTTGCAGCTGACCGAAACACATGACGTTGTTGGAGATGTCAAGTGCGTTTTGCGGACCTTGAGAGATTTTCGATTATATGTTAGTATAGCCTCCCTAACCGCTAAAAAAAGCTCATCGAAGAGAGGAAGGAAGAAGGCCCTATTTAGTGTGGAAATAAGGAAATGCGGAATCTATGCAGAAGGGGGCATAGAATCAGCAAGTTGAGAAAGAAGTTCATGAAACAAGATAAAAGTTGAAGAAGAAAGGAGTAGGTGCTGAAAAACAGGACACCAGTGAACCAAAAAAGGTGGTCCTTCACATAACAAAAAACATTTTATTTCAACAAAAAGAAGGCCTAACTAACTCTCAGCTTGCGCCCTCACATATTTTCCCCCTGGGAGTGCTAATTCAGATAGATACAATAATTGTATCCCCCCTGAGGGGACATAACTTTAGAGAATTTCAACACAAGACATCAAATATTTGTGTGTCTAAAATACAGCATTTTCCCTCTCTCGGCTAACGCTCAAGTGGCTGCAACTTGCAACGGGGAAGAAAGTTGGAATAAGGTGACAGCTCAAAGGAATAGAGTTTTAAGTAGGTTATACGGTTGAGTGTTGTCCAGTAGGCGAAGAATGGATAGCTATTAGGTATGTGAAGAAACATCATGTCCAATAATTTTTACGTACCCTCCGCCTTTTTCACTGCCATATCAACGCCCAAGAAAGACAGAAGCAGCTAAATTGCTCCATTTGTACGATGTGGAATATTCTTCACAAAAAAAGAGCAACACAAACTAATTCTAATGACGTTAGTGGCTCCAGTACACAACGGCGCCTCAATACTATGCACTTCTGGTGTATTCTGGTGTTGATTCGTACTCCGTTTCAACTCATCCTTTACGGACTGTCCCTGCTATTCCTTATACTGCCCAATGGTGCGTAACTGAAAGCCATCGATTACTTTTGCCGAAGATCCAATACTACTCAATATTCTGTGTTGAAGCTCTCAATACTTTGCTGCAGCATTCTAATATTCTATTGAAGCTCCCAATACTGTTTAAAAGCGTCCCAATACTCTATTGGAGCTCCCAATATAATACGAGTAAAGCTTTCCAATACTATTTCAAAGCTTTTCGATACTCTTCCAAAGCTTTTCGATACTATTCCAAAGCTTTCGATACTCTATTGAAGCCTCCAATGCTACACCAAAGTCTCCAAATATAATGTCAGAGCTTCCAATACTCTTTTGAAGTTCCCGATACTACACCAAAGTCTCCAAATATTATGTCAGAGCTTTCCAATACTCTATTGAAGTTCCCAATATTCTACCGAAGGTCCCAATACTACCAGTGGAGCTGCCCAATACTCTGTAGGGCGACGCAGGCCAGTGGATGGGGCCGGCCAGAATGGAAGGTCGTTCTGGCGCGCTGGAGCTGTGCCGACTCAGCAGATCTTGGGCGGCGTGCTGGACGGGCGGGGGTGCTGCGTGGCCTGTGCTGCCACTAGTGGGAGTAGATTGCGAGATGTAGCTGCCACTAGTGGCTGCCAGTAGACTGCGTGATGTACACTGCCACTAGTGGTTTCCAGTAGACTGCGTGATGTGCACTGTCACTAGTGGTTGCCAGTAAACTGCGTGATGTGCACTGTCACTAGTGGTTGTCAGTAAACTGCGTGATGTGCACTGTCACTAGTGGTTGCCAGTAAACTGCGTGATGTGCACTGCCACTAGTGGCTGCTAGTAGACTAGGTGATATGCACTGCCACTAGTGGCTGCCAGTACATTGCTAGATGTGCTCTGCCACTACTGGCAGTAGATTGCTAGATGTACACTGACACTAGTGGCAGTAGATAGCGAGATGTGGACTGCCCACTAGCGGCGATAGATTGCGAGATGTGATCATCCAACAGTGGCAGTAGATTGTGAGATTCGCACCGCCGTTAGTGGCAGTAGAGTGCTAGATGTAGACTGGCAATAGTAGCAGTAAAATGATAGATGCACTTTGCCACTAGTGGTGGTAAGCTACTTGATGTTCCTGTCACTAGTGTCTCCTCAGGATGCCTAGGATAGGCTATAGATTTAGGTTCGGCTTGTGTATCCAATTTGCTCTGAGGACTGTCGCCCCATACTGTTAGGTTTCCTCAGCTATAGACAGGCCTTCGAAACTTCTGTATTCCGCGCCTACTTTGATTCTTACAGATTTCCCACTTTTTTGCGATTTTTGTCTTTTTCTGCTTCCTTCTAAACTTGTTATTTTTTCAATCAACCTTGCACATATACTCCATGGTTTTCTCCGTCTATACTAAATGGTTTTTGTCTTTCTTCTGTGAAAATATTTTCGTAACAGAAATGGAGCTTGAAATTAACTAATATGTTATTGTCACTAGTAGAAGTAGACTGCTCAATCTGAACTGCCACTAATGGCAGTTAACTGCCAGATCTGAACTGCAAGCAAATAAATTGTTCGCATGTGAGCTCCCACTACAGGCAGTGAATTGCTAGAAATGTGCACTGCCGCACGTGGCAGTAGACTACTCGATGTACATTGCCGCTACTGGTTGTAGGCTGCCTCACTTGAATTGCCTTTAGTGACGGTACACTACTCGATGTACATTGCCACTACTGATTGTAGGCTGCCTCCCTTGAATTGCCTTTAGTGACGGTACACTACTCGATGTACATTGCCACTACTGGTTGTAGGCTGCCTCACTTGAATTGCCTTTAGTGACGGTACACTACTCGATGTACATTGCCGCTACTGGTTGTAGGCTGCCTCACTTGAATTGCCTTTAGTGACGGTACACTACTCGATGTACATTGCCACTACTGGTTGTAGGCTGCCTCCCTTGAATTGCCTTTAGTGACAGTACACTACTCGATGTACATTGCCACTACTGGTTGTAGGCTGCCTCACTTGAATTGCCTTTAGTGACAGTACACTACTCGATGCACATTGCCACTACTGGTTGTAGGCTGCCTCACTTGATTGCCTTTAGTGACAGTACACTACTCGATGTACATTGCCACTATTGCTTGACTTGAATTGCCGATAGTGGCGGTGCACTACTCGATGTACTCTGTAGGTAGTGTTTTATATCTGTGTTACGTTACTCTTTGTTTAAGAAAGATCATTGAAACGAATGAACAAAATTGATGCCGTTGTCTTTACTGAAAGTTATAACTCTGAAGGGGAAATTTTGCTCTTTTTTCTATAGTTCGTTGCTCAACTTTAAGGTCTTCTTAGGCAATCGAAGGGATGAAGTTAAAGCTTCTCAAATTTGTCCAAGAAAGCTCTAAAATTGTTTCATTTAGTCTTCAGTGTTCAATGGCGCTGGAAAAAATAGGTATTTACCGACCGACATCGTTTTTTTCATCGGTCTCGGAAATAACTTGACTCGGCATTGTAAACAGGCGCTACAATTTCCTTGAAGGCGAAGACTGAAATCATTTCTCAGCCACCATTGATATGGGGTTGGTTTAGAAGAAAGGGCATGCGAATAAGCATGGCTTGAATTTTGATGCATCGTTCATGCATGAAAATTGACGTATAAAAATGCAGCTGACATGTGTACTCTGCTGCTGTGTGTAGGACGTGTGACTGACAAGATACGTTGGTCATGCTCAGCTGACTAGCTAATCAAATGCACCTGACGGTCGAGCTGACGAGGTGCAGCTGAGGAGTTATCAAGGCACAACTGAGACTGACCAGACACACCTTAAGAGCTAGGCGAGGCACAGCTGAGGAGCTGATCAGACGCAGGAGACAAGCTAACGAGGCACAGCTGACCCTGCTCAGCCGAAAAGCTGACCAGCTTGACGCATAGAAGGAGCTGACCAGACCGAGTCAGAGCAAAAACTTCCCTCACCACAAAGGGCGCGCTCCAAGACACAGGCGGAACACCACTCAGTGCAGACATGCGGCAGATGTGCACGAAGGACAAAAACGACAAATCAGAAGCCGCGCGTGTGACAAAAGAAGATAAGTCCTGTGATATTACTCGAGTTCAGGACTCTCTCTGCTTTTTTATGTCCTGATTCCTTTAGAATAGTCAGTTTTCAAGAATATTTGGTGCATTTCGAACTGTATTCTACTGCTGAAATCGTTTTGTGAGGATGGGGGTTAAATAAGGAATTTGATTATAAAAGTATTCGACAATTACTAACTTGTCACTTGGATATGTATAGCAGTTCAAGAGGGAATGACATTGCGAACTGTAAATTAAATTATAGTGACATCACTGAACGCAAATTCAAGGGTTGCAGCCAAGGAAAACTTATTTCCATGTTTTTAATTACTTAATATGGATTTTAGACTTGCAGTTTTCATTTCGGGTACCAACGCCTATGATGATCTAACGATCTCCCTTCAGAGTATTTTACCTTACACTAATTTTCCGGTTCAAAATTTTTCTGTAACATTCGATTACTGCTAAAGTGAAACCGTCAATGGAGGTACATTATTTACTGTTACAAACTAAAACTATTTTCAGTGAACGTTGTGAATACGATTTCACATATTAAAAAGTACACGTGGCACGCTGCGCATAGTTTCAGTTCAATCAGATTGTTTGAATTTCCATGCGCCAATAAAAACAAAACATTTCTTTCTACGGAATGAATTTTGCCTGTGCAGACCAAGAAAATTTATGCTTTAGGACAGAGCTCGAGAAGAGGTGCTGTCGTATAACGAAACTCGATGAGTGGAGTGGCGCTGGGGCTGGACAAAGAGAGTTGGGGCTGTTGAAGCTGTCAGTGGCTGGGTCGAGAATTGCGGGGATGGGAAAATGTGACACCTCCAGCAGGCGTGAAACAAAAGGTCGTCTTTATGTCAAAAGAAGAAAATTTACCTTGGAAATTGTCAAAAATAACTTCGTGTTTGAGTTGAAGAGTTCCCAATGGCAGCTTCATGCTGGTCTCGACAAGTGAAACCCCCAAGCACGGGTAGACTACCTATTAAGTACTTCAGGTTTGTGACTCTGGGACTCCATGGAGTCCCAGATTTTTAAAGTTCGCAAACCTTTGATTGTAAAAAATTGCTAACGACTCATCTTAGAATAGTGAGTGTGATTAGTCGAACTCTGAAGTAAGTGACGACACTAGAGATTTAATCGTCTTGGTGACATTAACAATTGGGATATGAATAGATTCCAAGCATGAAGCTTGTCCTAACTTCACAAACGGATTCTCCAAAACTTAACGAAAAATTTAACATTTTTGCTTTTCCTTTAAAAACATGATTCCATTTCCAAATCCCAGACCTGCAATTTTGAGGTAATATTCACGGAGCAGAACCCAATATTGGACCCGGCAGAGATGGCGCAATGAGTGCGACAGCTAACATGTTCATTTGGTTGAGCGTGGTGCACTCTAGCGAGACCCGTGAAAATACCACGGTCATCAACTCTTTTTCTAATTTGTCAACTTTCTGAAATTGTTCAAGGAGGTCACTGCTTGTTGAAGTCCTAATTAAGCCGTTCATTACTTTTACAAATGCAAAGTCAAATTTGAAAGAAAGTTTCGAACAAACATCATTTTCAGGCTTAGATAATTCAGGAAACACTTTTCTTTCAGTTGTAAAACACTACAAATGATGTGAAGGGAATTTTTAGGATTAGCGTTTGAGGTACTTATGACGGAAAACAAATGACATGCTCAGAATGTCAAAAAAAAGTTACATATGAAAGCAGGCTATTTTTTACATTATAAGGGGTATTTCTGATAAATAAATTTAAAGCAAAATAAAATAAGTATTTTCAGTTAGGGTAAATTTGCATATAAATATGGAAGGTCTATTACATGAGCATGTGCTTTTAATGTAATATTGCACAAAATTGAGGTAATCAAATGCAGGTTTCATTTAACAAGGAAGGAAAGATGATAAAGATTGTCACCACAAAGCTTTGAATCATGGTGCATGCGGTAATGTCTAAAAATTGAATAGAGAAATTTACATCGTTGCACAAGAACCATTGTAGTCATGCCTATGTTACTTTTATCTAAAGGCTCACGTTTTATTTTGATACATTTGTGATAATTGTTGTGTCTCCTTTCATTCACAAATTATCAGAATTAAACATGTACCAATTAGCAGCCATTTCCCTAGCAATTTGGTTCGGAAAAAAGTTGAGAAATTTGTGAAGCTAATTGCAGATGGTGATAAAATATGTAACTGGCATGAATGACCGTATTACTAAAAATATTGTGTGAAAATAATGTGTGTTCAAATAGTAAAATAAATTAAAAAATTGTTAGAATAAAAAATCTCAAGCCAACTGATGAAATTTCGAAACTCAAGACTGGCATTTGGTAAAACAATCGGGCGAAATCGTGATTTCCTTGTTGAAAGTAATCTATCCCTAGGAATCTTGTATCTAGTTACCTAGACAGAGCCAGTGTAACTAAATGAAAGTTACACAAACATGACTAGAACGACTTTTAATAAACGATTAAATGTTCATTAAAATCGAGGGATAATTTTAAACAATTTTCGCATGCACCTAGAACCAAAACTTTCTTACGACGATCTGTATTTGAATACTTCAATTTTGTACGAAGTCATTAGAAAAAATGTTCAAATAATTGAAGCGCTCCCCATTGGTAAATTAAAACTTACTCTAAATGAAAACACCAATTAATTTTTTACCCTAAAGCAATTTAGCAAGAATATCACCTACACTGTTAAAAAGTACCCGACTTCCTTATTTTATTTGAATTATTATTTTGACGTATTTTGCTTACTATTCTGACGAACTTAAGACGCGAATCCTAAAGAGTCAAATCTTATTTATGAAGTGATTATGAACATTGAAATGTGAGGAAAGAATATTTTCTGAATCATTTGTGCCTGGAGGTGATTTCGTACATCGAAATTTTTCTTTGTATTTAATTTGACTATGTTTAGTAAATACGACGTTCGGTCACTAATATCGTAAAGCCAGCTGGACTCGAGATAAATTCACGGTTATTTTCTTAACTTAAAAAATTGAACTCACCTTTACCTATTCTCTCCTAACCTATCCCACCATAGCATTGCCTTACCTCTCCCCTCCCAACCTGTTCTACCATAACCCATCATACTCCATCCTACCCTATTTTAGAAAACCTATCCACAGCTCACCTTATTTACCCTAACACGTTTTAACCTAACCTGGAATTTTTCACATTACGGCAGCTGACCCCATACAATGACTTCCGATTAATAGTAACCATTATACCGCAGCAGGCGGACCAACAATAAACGTGCAGAATTATGCGATATACCAGTGTGAACATCAGTTAAAAATAACGAGTTTTAATATTATACATTTGAAAGTTGAATAAAGATATGGCTTAAATTTTGGAGGATTAGGAATAGAAAACAAAAAAATTCAGGTTATGTACCAAAAATATTTATTGCAGCAGAAAACAAAGCACAATATATACAATATATACACAAAGCACAATATGAACACAAAATTTTTCATTGCAAATGTTCTCGCAAAATAATATTTCTAATCAAAACTATCTCCGACTGTAAATTTTTTGCTAAATTTTTGAGATGATTTCTGTTGCGCGTTCTGCTGAGTGCAACCTACAACTGGCCATGACTAAAGACAGGTGAATGTAAAGAGAATGTTCCTTAAGAAGCAGGCACTAAACAAATACATAAATAGAAAAAAACACAAGGGGTATTATCAGGTGAGATTCCTTCAACCTTACAAAAATACATACCACACTGTTCAAGTGAATTGTTAGGTAATTATCTCTCGTATAAATCACGAAAATAGTGATGGTTTGAATATGCGAGACTATCACATTCTATGAATGACTACCTCACTTCCCAAAGATCAGGTCATTGAGCAAGCAAAAATAGGATCTCTCCATCAAGTGTTGCAACTCTAGCCCTCTGGTATCATGGCTACCGAGGACTACTTCTGCGTCGTCGTATGAGATGCACCGGAATGTTTGTGCTGCAAACGAGCGCGGGCGCGTCTGGCATCAACAAGTGCAGCTACATGTGACCAGCATTGTTGTCCTCACTTCTTGAGGGTAAACACGCTCTGCAGGTTGCCCTGCGCAATGGGGGAAGACATGGAAAAACAACATTTTGGGCAGAGATCATCGTTTGCGGAGGCCACTGCAGTTAACATCGCCATGGCTTCACGTGCAAAGGCCGCACGCTAATTTATAAAGCATCAGTTAGAGCCTATTCACGACTTGCTATTTTACAAGGCAATTAGTTATCTACACGTACTCAAAAGCGTTAGGATGATATTTGCCTGGTGTTCTTTTTTTTAAACATTATTTCTCTTGCAACAGAACTAAGCGAATTGTGTTAAATTCTTATTAATTTTAATTAAACAATTAATTGGAGCTATGTTAAGGAAACACATTGATTATTTATTGAACGTGCAGATAATTTAATGAATTGATCGTTATTTATTATCTTTGTAAAAATGAACTAAGAACACGAAGACAACTGTTCACAGTTAACATCAGTAATAAAAATTTTTTAGAGTAGCGTAAACGGAGAATCAAATTCTCCAAAAGAGTCGTACAATTTTAAGCATTGAAGAGTCAAACAACATGACGTCGTCCTACGTTACACCGCAGAACAGCGTGAACTGAGAACAGCAGCCGCATGTAACAGAGTGACGCAGTGGCAACATAACTCTCTGCACGCTGAGAGTACAGGCGGCAGCTGCGCGAGTAGCCGGACACACTCGAGTATCGAAGAAACACAACAAACAGACAGGTCGCGCGCTGGGCTGGTCAAATCTACAGCGCTCATTTGTTTTGTGAAGTGTCCCCTCGGTGCGCCTGACGCACTCGCGCCTTGCCCTCCTGACGAGCGTGGAGCGCCGCGTCCTGGTGCGGCCAGCCGCTGAAATTCAAGCTTTTAAATTAACTATTGAGATCCCTGTTCTCATTTGCGTGGTAGCTTAATTGATTTTTTTAAAGGAAAATAAGTTTTTACGTCATTTGTTATCAAAATTGGTCGTCATCATGTTAAAATAAGTTGTTTCCAATGCGTGTACAGCTCTCAGGATTTTTCATTTCCGTTTGAAAATCAGTTTTTTCTTCAGTATTTCCTACGAAGGAAATTTTTCATCTCTGTGCGAAAACGTACTGTTTTCTCAGTATATGCTATTCCAGACATAAAATGAATAAATATTTTTTCGAATTAAATATTTTTATGGCGTTGTAAAGAGATGCAGGTAAGAAAGAACCCAATGTAATCGAAGACATGAATTTGGGCTGTGAAGCTGGCAAAAATTGCGCTTAGGGAAGATATTTACACACTGTAATTGCAAATTAAATTACAGAATTTCCTAAAGTTATTATTTATTTCGCCTTTTAATTCAGTTATTGAATTAATCAAATCATGTTCATAATCATGAATTTCCTAAAGTTATTATTTCTTTCGCCTTTTAATTCAGTTATTGAATTAATCAAATAAAAAATCATGTTCACTCGAATCAGGAAATGCTAACCTCAGATGGAACGAACGGATGTTTCACAACAGAACTTGCGATGCCGAAGTCACCATCAGCGGTGAGCCCTGGCTTGTGGCGAGCGTCGCTGCTCTGAGTGCGATATAAATCAATAGGAATTTGGAACAAAAAGTTGGTGTTGCTGAGTATTCATTACCCATGGTCTTACTGTAGTCCCCACTAAATTAGGCTAATAGGTACGTCATGGAGAAAAAATATTAAACTTTGGGTACTCTGACCCCGAATCTGACGGGAAAGTTTTACTTTTCTCGTTCGACTCCGGTACCAGAATTATTTTACAAGTACTCCCATTCAAGGACTACTAATGTAATTCAACCCCTATTCTAGAAATTCAACTCCGGTTTTAGAGCTATGTTTTAGATCATAAATTAAAATTCAGAATATTTTTGTCATTCGAATTTTGGACGAAAAAGTCCGATCAGAAGCCTGATGCCACCCGCCAGCCGCACGCTGCGGTATGCAGAGATCAGCTTTTTTGGTGCGTGGGCTTCACGAAGCCTCCTGAGCTGACTCAGCAACGAGCTGGAGACCGCTGCGTCAGCGGCGACAGCCTCTCCACTGCACTCGTCAGCAGCACATCCAGCTTTTCGCTTTCCTTCCTTGTCTGTATCCGAGTCAAGGTCAAAGCCGGCTCTTTTATGCCAAAATTTTGCATCTTGGTGCAGCCGTGGGAAAAACACATCGTAATTAACGTCAAGCAAAGAAATGTGTTTCCAGAATTACAAGCGCACGCTACTCTACATTATATATATAGCATGAACAGTGTCCAGCTCCTAAGATGTTGCCTAATAAATCAATGGTTCCTCTGTTCGAGGTTGATAAAACTATCAACTAGCATCACTAAACCGAAGGATGACAATAAAAAATAGTCTCGATGCAAATCCTATTATTCAATATTTGAAAAAAACTTTATTTCGAATCTAGCAGGCAAGGACCTAATATTTTTTGTAATACCTCTTGCGTGTTAGACATTTCAACGTGTAGTGATAGATAGTCATGCACTAATGCATTAGATGCTCCATCTACGCATTCATACGTGACTCCTTACATCCTACTCACACCATATGCAGATCCAGTTCAAATCCAACGAACTGTACAGCATGATCTTCCGATGTATGCGTGCGGAAGTGTGAACTCCACAACATGTAACATCAAAAGTGACACAACTCACCCCAACTTACACTACAAGCTAGCTACACGTCACAAGCGCCGCACCAATATTCAAAGTTTGCAGCGATGGCTTACTCGAATTTGTCAACAACGAAAAGCGACACTTACGCCGTCGCCATGCGCCAGCTGGAATGTTTTTCGAAGCCCATGAACTAAAGTCTTACTCCCACAGATGAGAGGTCACTCATCCCAAGCTCTGTGATTGTTTCCTCTCTTATCAAACCAATATAAAGTGTTGATCAATTTAGAAATGTTTCCCAGCCCACGCCAGCCCTTCAACGCAGTTCGGCGGTCCACAAAAATCACTTCATCAGAGGCGCACAATTTTTTGATTTCCGCGAAAAGGCGAAGTGTATCATAGCATTGAAATCATTTTGCTTACTTGGATGCAAAAGAGACTTTCTGTGGCGCGATGAAGTGCTAAATTAACGATTACAAAGTCGTTAATTCAGCAATGTGAAGAAATGAGTCACAACTGCGCATAAGTTCAAGCAAAATTTTCGCCGCTAAACGGGGCTCTCATGCTTCTTTTTCCTGCCATCCTCACCGAGTCAAATGTTTCTTGAAAAACTGATACACTTTTAAAGTATGTTGCATATTAAGACTCGATACGTGAAATGTTTGTTCCGTCAGAATTATTCAGTCACTCGTCACCGTAGGCCCACAGAAGTTTCGTTTTTCAGCCCTGATAACATGTGACTGTGTGTACTTGCAGATGCAACGTAATGTGACTAACTTACTGACAAAACTACGTTCTGTAGATATATGTGTGAGATGGCCTCATCTAGTCAAGCGAATGTGAATTATGTGGACTGTAAATGCGGCTTTATCAAGAAGCATTTTATCATCCTTAATTATTCAGTCATTGAATGCTGTGCAATATAACAAGCTTCCCGAGTCATTTATTTAGTCATTGAAGGCATCTAACTGGGATTTCAGTTGTTACTGTCTTCACGGTGCACGCGTAGTTACCACGATGAACAGTACTATTCAGATGTATCGAATTGTTGGCACAATTGTGCACGTGGCCGAGTCCAGCCAGACTATTAATAGACGAAAATATTTAACAACACATAGTGCCGGAAACGCATTTGCTAAATTTCTGAAGCAGAAAGGCAGTTTTTCTTATTAAAATTAGCACTTACTGAATGAACAGAGAAAATTTACACGGTTCATCATTTACAATCCACATCCAAACGAACTCATACAGTAATTACATTACCCTACAACACTATTTATGAGTCTTTTACAGTATTGTTAATCATAACAACACCAATTCTTCAAATCAGCAACATTTGCCCACCCAAAGGTACGTGTACTTAGTGAACATACACACCCAAACGAGAAAGGAGCTGCTATGCTACTTCTTTTGAAGCGTAAGCAACTGTTGAGGCCGTGCCAAGTGCGACTCGAGGCTGGCAGCTTTAGGAGCTGGGGAGTATCGTGCCCCCGAGCTTCCATTTAGCGAGCATGGCGGTCTGGGGGCTCTGCCCCCTTGCGCCGCCATTTTGTGTCTTAATCTCTACTGCTGCTGCAGCTGCAGCTGTTTCTGGTGCTCTCACGATCGTACCCTGCACTGCTGCTGCTGCTACTGCTCTTTTCTTCAAACGCTGCTCCTGCTCTCTCTCCTTCACGCTCTTTTTCTCTCATTAGCTCTCACACTCGACCCGCTGTAGCGCTCAATACCGCTGTGGGGTCAGCCTTGGCTCACGTCCTGCTGTCTCTGCCACCCAACCAAAATATACTTATCCTGATGTACATGTTATTTGTCTATTTTCTTTCTCAGCGTAATTTATTCACTCTGATCTTTCGTTTCTATGGTACATTTGAATATCTTCTGCGCTTGAGTTCTTGCTCGAGATGCTTCTTGATGATCTCTGACGATGTGCATGGATGCTGCATGACGTTGTTTTGTTTCAATAATTGTGTGTAATTTTAATTCACATCTCACGTAATTAAAGAAGCCAAATGGCTGACTACTAAATACTGAAACAACGGATTCTTCCTGGGCATCCAGCTGGTAAACAAGTCAAGCTCATAACCGTAAATAATATACAACTACCTATAACTAAACTTGCAACACATAACCAGCTGAACTTTTGATGCGTTAAGTTTATTGTATCTAATAGCATCGCAGCATCGAAAGTTTCATAAGGTACTACTAACGTTGCTTAACTTATGTTTCTGAAGCATGAAAAATTGCTGTATGTACAGGGTGTTTCAGAATTCTCTGGACAAACTGTAATCTGAGGTTATTGGCGGTTGAATAAGCACAATTCACCTGATGGAGTGCTATTAAAAGATGTTTAGTTTAAAAGTTATGGAGACTTGAATATCGTGGCGCACCAATCTCTTGGCCACCCAGGTTTCCTGATACGATGATCGTAGAGGGCGTCGTATCGGGGAGAATTTATCGGCAGGATTATCGATGCCTGTGAAAGAACTACTGAAGCTCCTGGTGTTTTCGCATGAGTTCAGCTATCATTCCGCCTCCACGGGCGGAATTTCGAACATTTAATGTAACTATACTAATCCAACTTTAAATTGTGTATTCCTACGAAGTAAACTGATAAGGAATTTCATTTTTCTTTTACCCGACATCACGCTCTTACTTATAAGTCTTAGAAACTTTTAAAATAAACATTTTTGAGCACCCCTCCGTAAAGTAAATTGTGCTTATTTATCTTGCAGGAGCCTTGGGTTGAACTTTGCTCAAATAATTCTAAAGAACTTTGCATCTAGCAACCCTGCTGCATTGTTTTTGTTTTTGTTTTTGCAAAAAACTTAAATTCAGTCTTCTTAAAATGCAATGATTTTGGCCACACTGAGGCTATAATGGGACAACCAATCAAGCGGCCTCTCGGCCTAATCTTAAGAACCACACACTTTAATGTACGACTTCCGAACCCTCCTACTGCTGACCAAGGTAAATGAACATAAACATACAATATAGGACTAAAGGACCTCGTAGGTTACTATGAAAGCCCGTAATGAAACTCTAAACATTCGAAAATTGAAGCGTGTGCTGTGATCGAAATTTGAAGGGATTTCTGCAAAAAATAAAAGGAAATTCAGACCAGCTCGGTTTGTTTCCGCTACAAAAAAGGGTACATTTTCACATGTGTAGAATTTGGGAGAAGACAGTCGACCAACGCCGTTCTGACAGGTCAAAAACTTGTCTTTCGTACTAAAATTCTTTACACGTGTATGATAATTAAGTAATCTACTTCCACCTGAGATAATAAAATAGTTAAAACAAAACGCTCTGGTACGAATTGAAAAATACAAATGTTTAAGTATTTCAGAACAGAAAAACATTCGTGTAACAAAAATACATTACATTTCTTCACACTTTAATGCATAAGCATTACTCGCTTCTATGATTATATCTGTCGATTTCTGCTACTGCCAGTTTCTGCTTTGTAATTTTTAGTAAATTTCTTATTTTTCTCAGTAATTATTTTGCTACACATTCTGGAATATTTACCCTGGCTTTCAATTTGAATTGGATTTACAAATAAAAATACAATTTTTCAATTGAATTTAAGTTGGAGACTAAGTTGCGCATGAACAGTGTAATGAAATCGTGTTTTGAGTAACATTTTTAGGAAACCCTTGACTTTTTGGAATTTGGCCAGTCTGTTTTTTTCTTCGAAATGACGACTGCAGCTCTATAATGTGGAATGTTCTGTGCGCAAGTGTCAGGTAAAGTGTGATTACTGAAAATGCTGCATTCTAAGACAATGTGCAAAGGCCTAGGATGTATGCAGAGCATCGCAAAAACGACTTTCCAACAATTTAAATTCAAGATTTTATTTTCAACGGATATTTTTCGTTTTTACTATTATTAAATATGTATTGTTGAATTCCAACTCATGCATTTTCTGGATATTTTCAATATGGGGTGTTTCTAGTCGAAATACGTCTCTCTACAGCAACTGGATGGATTAAACGTTTTCTGATTTTATTTGCCTGCCAAGCAAACAATTTCATGGTGTACAAAGCTTTGCTATCCCCACGGTACAATAGTCATCTAACTTTTCTGTTTCATTATTAAAGGTATGAAACCAGCCTGTTACTTTACACCGCAATTTAAATAAATCCTCGCTACCCTGATTTCCGGGGCTCTTACACCAAATTGACTAGTCAACGCGGGAAGAGGGAGCGGCAGCAGGCTTGCACGGCGACGAATTCAAAACAGTGATGTGTCTCTCTTTTCTTGAGAGGCGGGAGCAGGGCGACTTGACCATCACACAGCGGGCACCGGCGTCGCGGTGCGTGTGGTTTTAGCGAGTTTTACTTTAGCTGCCGAGGTTTTCACAGTTTATCTTATTCATGTCGACCTACTTGACTATGAGAAGAGAAAATTGAAATCGTGATTTTTCTTAACGCACAATTTCAACAGTTCGTAAATGAGAATTTAGCATCTTAAAAGAATTTCTTTTTTTGTAGGCTTCGTACTTTTTGCTCCTTTGTAATCTCAGGCCATTAAAATGTCAGTTACAGCTCGGCGGGACCAAGGGTTAATTTCTGAGGCCTGACATTTATTGGAGCTTCGCGAAAGTTATCGAAACTCCCGCAAACTTACGCATTGCACACTCTCGAGTTAGTGATTCTTCACAACGAAAAAATTCTTTAGAATGGTACAGCAAAAAACCAAATTGAAAGAAACTTAAATGGGCACGCTAGAAAAACGAATATTCCAGTATGTATATATTGTAGCGCAGACTTTGTACAATATTCCATAACTTTACAACATTTTCTTCTTCAAAATCACCTTCAGGATGATTTTTCATAAGTTGTTCTTCGAGTATATAATGTATCTGAATTAAAATCCAAATCCCCATGGTTTCTAACGTCTGATCCTAGGCTCTGCGTCAGAGGTACAATTAAACAGTCTTACTTTGATTTCCCCTACCAAAAAAAAATGTCCTTTGGTACAACATGATGACGACATTTCGGCTGCAGTTCAAGTCCCCGATAGCTCCTGGAGCAGTTGAGAACCACTGCGTCAGAGTTCCTTGTTTTTATTTATTTGCCATATCAGAGAACACCAACGAATTTGACGGTTTCACGATCTATTCGGGAGCTTGCGTCTTAATTTTGTGATTATGTATGTCACTGGAACTGTTTTGCAACGCGTGTGGCAATGTCATTATACGAGTTTCAGTGCTGACCAGTACCAGCAGTGCACGTCAGTACGAGCAGCAGTGCACGTCAGTACGAGCAGCTGTGCACGTCAGTACGAGCAGCAGTGCAGGCCAGTATATGAGTTGCAGTGCACGCCAGTCCGAGCAGCAGTGCACGTCAGTACGAGCAGCAGTGCAGGCCAGTATATGCACGAGCAGCAGTGCAGGCCAGGGGAGTGCAGGCCTCTCCAACACACAATGACCTTCACCACCCAAGTCCCCGGTGTTGGGAGGGTGTGCCGTGCCCCACGACGTCAGGAAAATGAGAAGGAAAAGGACGGATGTTGAGTCACGTTTTGCAGTCCACGCAGGCACGCGCCACTGCCCCTCCGCCGCACCCGCTGCTGCTTCGCCGCCACTCTCGAGGGCTACCGCTCTGATGTCGGATTTCAATATGGGATCACTTCGACGTAACCGCAAGTTAATCATGCAAAGATTGCTTCAAATTTTCTAATTTTACTGGTGAAAAATGCGAGATCAAATTAGCCAAGCAAAAATTATTATCTGAGGGGTTTCTAATTCAAGTGTATGACAAGAAGTAATAATATGACATATTAGATGATACTCGGATTCTTCGTAACGTCAGCGTTTCTGCATGAGTGGAAAGGATGTTCGATTTGTTAGACTTAGTAACTTGTAATGACTCAGTGGGACTTTCCACTCCTTCGTTCTTCATCAATGTAAGTTTGTACTTCAGGAGAAAGGATGTTCGCCTTGTTAGACTTAGTAACTTGTAATGACTCAGGGGGACAAGAAATTTCCACTCCTTCATTCTTCATCAATGTAAGGTTGTACTTCAGTTAATTCCCTTCACTAAATTGGAACAAGAATCTGTTCGTTGTACCTCCAAATGTGGATCAAAACTTGAACAACCAAGTCGCATCATAAACTCGATGCAAGCTGCTACGAGTTCAGCATTTAGCTTACACCTATTTCCGTGCTGTCGAAGAGATAAGGAAGATCAAAAACTTATTTTCAGGGCGGTTACACATGATTCGCCGACTCTTAAAGTACCATGAATTCTTTAGAGCGATTGCTGAAGGTGCGATGAGTTTGAGCGTCGCAGTGACTCACGAGGTGCTAGACAACACTTGTTTGAAATGCATTCACATTTTGCTCAGACCTGCCTGTATTCAGGGCGGAAGTGAGAGATTGTGGCGCTGCCGGCACGTGAAAAGCGTTTGTGAGCCTGTCCATTGTAACGCTGTGATGTTCCCTCTGTTGTGCCGATATGGGGACATTACGCTCCTCATGAGAATACTAACCTTTTGAAAAAACATTCTTCTTCCCCGAAAACACACTTTCCCACATCAGGACACACTCGCACTTTCCTTCATGATACTTTGTTTCTCCATTTAAGAAAATCCTTTTCGCATGAAGATATTGCTCTGTAATCACCAATAAATTAAAAATTACTCTCAGTTACCCGGCCACATGGCGGGTAACATTACGGTGTATTTACAAGTAATGACCATTGTCATCTTACAGCACTGTCACTATTTTGGCCTCGTGGCACAATCTCCAGCACTCAAAATACAGTCACATCACACATGTGAGCCAGCCTACTTCTCCTGTAACGACGGACTGTTTAGTTATGCCACACTCCGCACACTCACGCTACACACGCCGCATACTACACACTCACGATATATACCCTGCAGAGTCACGCTACACACACGCGCGCTGCACGCCCCGCTCATTCACGCTGTACACACTCCTTACAGTCACGTTCACACCCCAAACGCTCACGCTACAAATTCTGCATACTATTGCTACACACCCCATACATTCACGCTGTATACTCCACACTCTCACGCTACTCACCCCGCACTCACACACGCTGCACATCCCACACTCACGCTACATACCCTGCACAGACTAGCGTGTTGTGTTTCCGTATCATTGTAGGACCGCCGCCCAGCGCGGTGTTTACAAACGGCGTGTGGGCGATGGTGCCTCGGGCTCCTTCCTGGTCCGCCTTTATAGGGTTTCCTGGTCCTCCTTTATAGGGTTTCCTGGTCCGCCTTTATAGGGCTAGGGTTTCCTGGTCCGCCTTTATAGGGTTCCCTGGTCCGCCTTTATAGGGTTTCCTGGTCCGCCTTTATAGGGTTTCATGGTCCTCCTTTATAGGGTTTCCTGGTCCGCCTTTATGGGGTGTCCTGGTCTTTCTTTATAGGGTTTCCAGGTCCGCCTTTATTGGGTTTCCTGGTCCGCTTTTAAACGACCCCCAGAAGTATTCTTTAAATTGTTAACTGCTGGTCTGTCCCTAAATATTTCATAATCTTGCTTTTACTTGTTGGGTAGTTCATACATAGCGATTTTAACTGGCCCTCGTAGTTACATTATATTCAGTTCTTTCCAGTGGATTTTTCTCTCGGCTTTAACGTTTTACTGGTTTCGCGTTCACAAGTTCCGTAACCCAATTTATTCTCACACAATTTGTTCTCATACATATAAACCTCTAAAGAGTCGCGTAATATTTGTTGTTGTCAGGCAGTAGAAAGAGATTGCTGTACTACGCTTTAACGTGTTTCAATAGTCAGTCTTATGCTCTGTAACGGTATCTGGACCGTTTTCAGCTGTTTTCATGTTCATTTTTGAATTTCAACTCTCGTAAGTTTTTTACTCACTTCTTACTTACTCTACCTTTAGTATTTTTACATATCATAATGAAATTTCATATTTACAAAAATATACGGATAACATCCACATAAATTAAGTGAGCTGGTACATCTGCTTATTTTCGAAACGCATCACATCTGCAACGCATACTAGATTCCTTACAAAATCTGGGCGCCGTAACTCCGGTTCTTGTGTTAGCCCATCCACAGACTACTGCAGGAGATGTTATCTCAAACAATGCTACACACCTCGTAAGTTCTTCTAAGTCGACTTAGAAAGACTTACGTAGCTAGCTGTACCGCTACGACGCTGTAAATTGTTTTAAAGTTCAGCCTCTGGTCAAGGTGGCGCACAAATAACGTAATTAGAGGAGCTCAGTAGGCCACACTCGGCTTGAGCTACACACAGAATTATCGGGCTAGATTTGACACAGGATAAGACTAAAGTACCTCGCTCTGTCGTCACTAATTTCATGTACCTATAACAATGACGGCACATGTATAAGAACAAAGTTACGAACCAACAGATAGCAACCGCGGATTTCAAATCAGAGTCCTGTATTCTCTACAAGTGCTCTTCCAACTCATTCGTTAAAATGCCAGAAAATTTGTTCAAATATTTTAGCTCGGTGGAGAAACATTTTTTCAAATTGGGCGAGCTCTCCTCTAAAACTAAGTTAAAAAATAAATTTGTCGACATAAATTTAGAATCCGAGTTAACATAGAACTTATAATATCGTTCATGATCGTCTATGCGGAATTTACGGTCCTGAGTTGAATACTAAGTACAAAACAAAAATATAGTTTAAAAAACGCGTTAGTTGACTCCTACACTCCATAGAGGCGACAGGATAAAGTTGATAAAGCGTGGAGTTTAAATTAAGCCTGCACCATGTAATGCAAGGTGGTGAATTAGGTAGCACTTACTCGAGGCTTGCAAAGACCTTTAACTGTGGCAAGAATATTTGTGATCTATCTGTCTTTAGAAAAGCGACATAAGTATTCAATGTCATCTATTCGTTGATCTCTATCACGACGAGCAAAACTAGATGCTTCTGGGAGGATTGAAAGAGGATATTTTCTATCAATTTTTATTGCTCCAATGAACGAAAAAACAAAGTTTGCACAACGAGGTTTGTTTCACAATAAAAGGAAACGCAGTTTAGGGCTACCGTATCACTGACAAGCATCAAACACACTCACATGCATCACTGACAAGCATCAGACGTATCACACTGACAAACATCAAGCATACTTGCAGGCATCACTGACAAGCATCAGACATATCCCACCGACAGGTATCAGACATACTGAAGATATCACTGTCAAGCATCAGGCATACCTGGAGGCACCATTGACAAACATCAGGCAAACTTCAACGACAAGCATCAGGCCTACATGGAGACATCACAAACAAACATCGGACACATCTAGAGGCATCACTGGCAAGCGCCAGGCAAACTCGCCATGCACATCAGGTAACAATTTGTATTTTTAAACTCAGGTTTTTTTCGGTCGAATTTAAGCAAAGTTGTCAAAAGAGGCGAAGATTTACATTGCCGCACGTACCAATAGCGGGCTGGCTGCCTGGCCTTTAACTTTACTAATGTTTGTATAAGCATAAGTTGGCAGTTCCGAGCGATAATCATCGAACCCATCACAAGAAAAAAAACGAATTCACAGTTAACATCTGCCGCGCAGTCAATCTTTAAAATGAGACGACCGCACGAGCGCTCTTCCGGCTCTTCCTATATAATGAAGTATGACACTCGAATAAAAAATCAGTTGACTCATTTTACACCATTCTCGGTAAGTCATTCTCAACTGGGTGCTATTTTCTGAAATGACAATTTAGTTCCTCTTCAAATGGCTGGAATTTACGCACGAATTTTGATTGAATAATATTGAATTGACGCGAATAATCATTGATGAAAATTTCACGGAAAACTTTAAGTTTATTTCTTTCTATAACATGATTCTTCATTAATGAAAACAGATTTAACCTTTTGCTGGAATTTTTTTCGGTAAAAACGAGTCGTGCGAATTTCCGTGAAAATTTCCGAAGTCGTGCGAGTCGTGCGAAAAACGAGTCTCTCAAAACAATTTTGCAAGCTTCCCAAGGGAATTTGAGGAAACAATTAGTTAGCTGACTTGAGGTCATGTCGTAAATGAGGTCACAATATTATGTCAGAAATTGATGTTGGGCGATGGGTCTCACATACGAAAGCTTGGTTTCTTTTAAAAACGTGTCCGGTGCGCAAGATTCACAGCTCTACGTGTGTTAAAATTAATGACACTTTTACTAAAGCGCGACTTGTGTAGGAGTGTATCGTGATGCTGATAGATTGACGTGTCGTCTGAGCTACTCTGCTGTATAGTCTCGTGTAGCCTTATCGCCCTAGTACTTTATTTGTTGTTTTATTTATTTGTGCATGTAACTGTTTTTCGGGTTTTGATTGAGCTGAGTCTGGCTTCTAGATCACATCGAAGTATAGTTAAGATAGGGGAATTAAATCACAGGGACATCATTTCACGCTCATTTCGCCATTGTTCTCAAAAGCTATGGCCTGTCCTACATCAAGCGGGTACCAATAAGTCAGTTCAAAATACAAAATAAGAATTAATGACCGTAAGATTAGAGAGTACGCAACCTAAAATCTGAAAGTACACAGCCTAAGTTAGAAAGTAGGTACACAGCCTAAAATCAGATGACGTACAATCTAAATCAGAAAATATACAACTTAAAATCACACGACATTCAATCCAAAATTTGATAGTATTCAACTTCAAAACAAACAAAATTCAACTTAAAATTAGACGTGCCATGTACAGGGTGGCCCATACGTGAGGTACCTTTTTAAAACTATTATAGGTATAAAACTACAAATGATAAAGAGATTTGGTTAATTCAAAATGAATGAGGATATTTCAACGTTTTCTACCAGCGTATCAGGTCTACCGACAATCACAACATTTTGCTCAAATAATTCATAAAATCTTCCCCTCAAAATGAATCGCTACGCAATGGAACAACGAGCAAAAATAGTGGAATTTTACTTCCGAAGTAATTGTTCGGTTACTGCAGTTCAGAGGAATTACAGGAATATTGACGGTATTGAAAGAAGTCATTCGAAAAACTGTATAAAAAAATTGGTTTTGAAATTTAGAGAAACTGGGACAACAGCAGACAGACAAAGTTGTGGCAGGTCACGGACCATGCAAACTGATGCTTCAATTCAGTTTTTTGCAACAAGTGTTGCTGATCGGCCCAAAACGTCAACTAAGCTTTGAAATTTTTTCTTTCATTCTGAATTAACCAAATCTCTTTACCATTTTTACATAGTTTTATAGCTATGATAATTTTGAAAAGGTACATTCCTTATGGGCCACCCTGTACAACGTAAATCAGAAAGCACACACCTGAAATCAGACAGTGTACTATGGAAAATCAGATTGTACCCAACCTAAAATCCCAAACTATGTAACCTATTTCAGACAAAATGACACGTAGGAACAGAGAGCGTTCACCATAAATCAGAAAGTGAACTCCGCAAAACCAGGCCGTATAACACCCAAAATTAGTCAATATACTCGGACGACCTAAAATCAGAGTTAGCAACGATAACTGAGTTAGCATTCGTAGTGTCCATAGCATCCAAGCCCTGTCTTTACCACGGCTGAAGAGCTGACTTTTGGCGGCTCGAATGTGAGTCACCGAGTCGCCATCAACTGTTCGGTCAGATTGTTGCGCTAAAATCTTAGTTTGAAGTTACTTTGATTCGAAGGTAGGTTTAGGCCGACATCATGTGGAGTCAAAAGAGTGACGTTTTGTTTTAGTTGTCCACGTACCTTTTACAATTTTACTCTTACAATTTTCATACTGAGCAACCGAGGGCGAAATTTTTATCAACCGCTTGGGTTTGTTTTTAATGACTTTTCCAATTAAACTTGCAACGCAATAGTGGCGTATTAAATGTGTGCGACAGTTACGTCATAAAGGAGCTGAATATGTTAATACATAGCGTATCATTTCAAAAGAAGAGGGCCTGCCGCTTATAAAACTACCATAAAAATGTTTCCCTTTTTTAAAGCTATCTTGCAAAGATTTCAAGATTAGAACAAATATTGGCAAGAGTTTAGAAATCGCTCAGTTGATGGTCTTCAATTTTGAGCAAAGTCATTGTCATTGGTACTCAACATCGGATGGGAAGCTATTACTCGTGATGGAATACAGAAGCAATTCTCTTTGTCGCTAGGGAATAATGAATTTAACAGACATTTGGAGTAAAGAAGTCAAATCACAACAAGTGACAGTGAAGTCGAATGTTTACATCGCCTACTCCGGGGAAATTACGTTTGAATGTGCCTGCACTTCTAGGCTCTAACTCAGTGTTATTCACTAATTTTTGCAAGAGAACCACTTCGGTTAAACGCATTGATTGAGAGAGCCGCAGCTATCGCAAGTTAGCGTATATAATATAAATTATACATTAATTAATTAATATATTTTTCGAGAGCCGTGAATTGAGTCATCGCGAGCTGCGCTCTGAATACCACTGCTCTAACTGGTCACTGTGTGCCGTCGACCTGTCTCGGGCCTACGTTACGTCCGTAACTATGATCAGCTGACCGGCGCATCAGGCAGCTGGCAGATAAATTAGAATAAAAGAATCGAGTGAGTGTCATATTACTGTGAAGCATTACGAGACGTGCGACGAGATACAAAGCTCGGAACAAAGAGATTCATTCCAGTATTATGTCCAAGGCGTGAATGAAATGTTGTACAAGATGCATCACGAAAAACATTTCATCACAATTCACAGTAAGAATCCTATGCTACAGCACATTATAATTCAACAAAGAGCCCAATCAGCGTTACTGTACAAACATTATCAAGAAAACATTACGCAAAACCGAAACCAGTTACATAAATTTTCGTAAACAACCTTGGCCAATTACAACACAGCCACATTTGCCTCCACCAAAGCGGGCAGTTTTTCCTCCCATTGAATTTCGATGGCGCGTCGAGTGTCGTATACCAACACCTCTCAACCAACAAACGCATGGCGGGCACCCACGTATCGCTCGAGTAATGCCTTCATAGCGGCCGTGTGAGAGTTTATGAGTCCTGCTTGTAATTGTTGTCTTAAGATGCTCAGGAATTTGAACAGCAAGCTGAAGGAAGCGAAGCTGCCTGGCTTGTTGCCGGGCTTGTGGCGGGGCTCGTTGCTATGCTCGTCGCCTGGCTCATTGCTAAGCTTTTTGTATAGATGATTGCCTTGCTTTTAACCTAGCTTGTTACCTTAAAGCGTTGCCTAGAGCTTTACTTGGCTAACATGACAAAGGTAATACATTTTTATGTTTTTCACCTAACTTCTCGTTCAATTATTGACATGGCTTCTATGACACCTATTATGACAGGACTACCAACTAAAAACATCTTTATGTCGAGACGCTTTTTAAAAACAATGCTGTAATACATTTCATGTATCAATTGTATTTAAAATAAACTATCATTTTCTCTGTTTTTTTCTTGACTTTCTGGCTTGTTAACTAGAACATTGGCCGGCACATTTTAGGCCTTTGTGGCTGCTGACAGCGAGTTCCTAAACTTCGCAGTTTGTACATCCTAACGGGAGGTAAAATCCCCGAGGAAAGTGCAATGAATTCAACGGCAGAAGGCCATGAGGGAATTATGGCTTCTTTTCGCAGATACATCGCTGCAATGATACAAATGGCAATGAAGCAAACACCAAAAGGTACCGTAGCTTGGCTGACGAGTAGTAACACGACTTATTGATATGACCCTCGACAAATAATGGACGTAGGGCTGCTATGTACCGCAGCAGTTCAAAAGTACATGGAACAACCTTGTATAATAACTCTGTAAGGTAAACCGTACTACCGTCTACCAGAACTCTGTGGAGACGCATAGCAATACCATACACCACAGCTCTGTAGAGGTACATGGTTCTAAAATATTCGCTATTCAGCAGCGATGCGAATGTGTCGATTAACGTGGAGGATAGAGAATGCAATAAATACAGACATTGTAATTTTACCTTATCGAGGAGAATGGCCTGCAAAATCACGAGCATCTCAGATTATTTACATATCCATTTCTCTTTATCACTGAGTGCAGTCATGATCATTGATTGACTGAGGTATTGACAGCTACTCCCTCAACCGTACATCACACGAGTTACAGCTACTCTTTCAACCATTCACGATTACCAACTCAACCAGTCCCTTGTCTAACAACGTAGTGCGTACGAGTAATCTTCTGCTAGCCAAAACTCATTCCTGTGACTCACAGAATCTCTTTGTCTGAAAAAATTTAAACGTGTCAAATTTTACATTGTAGTCTCTCAGCATTCGCAGTTAACTCGTTAATAAATACTAAACAAGTATAAATAAGTAACAATGAATCCGTAACATAGAATTGGTAATTTAATCAAAGAATGATATATTTGCTAGCAAGTATGAAAGGAAAGTTTGTGCGCACCACCGCTGAATTTGCCTGCTGCACGATGGGGTCAGACGTAGCATTGCGTCATCTAGCGTAACTGTAGATGTGGGGCAGTCTTGTATGCGTGCATGTCCATACCAGATAACTCGATTTACAGAGCTGTGAAGAGTTAGCGTAATGTGCAATGCTATATATGTAACTTATAGGAGCAAAGTATTAGATAACGTAGCAAACTGTTAATAAAATGCTTTCGTTAATTTTGATTCGTTGTTCTGCTCGTGGTTGTAAAATTGAAGTTATTTACTGCACACTGTGGTCAAAAACGCGTCCTGAATTACCTTCATCCACATAATTGGCGATACTTCACACTTCATCTATAAAAGTGTATTTTTCGCATTGATGTTTATGCACAATACTTCTAACATGCTCAGTTAGACAGTGTTTTTTACTTAAAAATTTTTTATCTTCGACTTAATGTGCTTCCCGATTAAGAAGTGAAGTAGCTTTTCGGTATACAGTACGCAGGGAGAGGGTGCATAGAATTAATTTTATACGATGAGGAGTAATCAACCCAAAGATTATCAGAACCATGGGATCGAAGTTTTAAATTCGCGCTGTGAGATAAAATTACGAGGAGCATTGAAAAATTGTCAAACAACTTTAAAAATTTTGAAGTGTGAAATATTTGGCAAGTTCCTGCATGTTTTAAAAAGTACGGGACATTCTGAGTGAAAATAGATTTTGCTTGCGCTTTTAGTCGAAGAGAGAATCCAGAGAGATTGTACTTCAGCATCGCTCTCTCCTCAATCCATAAAAAAAGATAAAATGGCACTAGCTCGTTCCGCTACCGCCATCAGAGCTCGGCAACGTGGACTTCGGTGGAAAACTCTCGTGTATCATCCTCATTATAGCTCCGATTTAGCCGCCTCTAATTTTTGACGTTCTAAAAACTAGAAGAAAACCTGAAAGGCACTCTATTCCAATCGCCAGTTCAAGCCAAAAAAGGTCATAACATGGTGTGAGAAACAGCTCCAGTAATTTGACAGACTGAAAATATCGATGACAAAGTGTGTAAAAAACTACTGATTTTAAGGGGGAAGTAAAATCCGCTAGTGTGAAAAATACACTTCTTGCAACATTTGTTTGAGTAATTTTTTATTACCCCTTGTATTTTTCATATCAAAAATAGCATAGAAAAAAATTCATAGAAAAAAAATTATCGAAAATTACAGACCGCCTCATCATCAAAAAAAATCACATCAACGTAGAAAAAACAATTCGGCAGTGGAAAGGTTACAATTTGAATTTGCTTATCACGACCTCATTGTGGAACATTCACTTAACATTAACGCTGAATTCAAAAAGCGAAGGATTTTGTTGAACCAGACTGACTATCGAGCGGATATTTATCAAATGACACTGAAAATTGGATGTTTTTTGTCACTGAACGAACGGTTACCCTCACAAATGTCGTGATTGCTGTGTCTTTGTATTCATTCAGATAATTATACGACCTTCTTTCTTTCATAAATCATTGACGTTGTGACCTCAGATCTTTTTCAATCATTGAGTTATCAAGGCATGATTCCTCAAGTCAGATAATCAATTGGAAAACGTGTGAAACGCTTATAATCTTCGTTTGAAAGTGTGGTTCTATGAATTCTCGTCGTTCGAGTTATGTCTATTTTTGCAGCGAAGATTTAATGAAAGGGTTGCTGGCACCACCCAAAAGGAATTGCAGTATTTTCACCCTAATTTGAATTACATTAATAAATTCAATGAAAAAATAACGTGAAAGTTGACGCTTAGTATAGGTACGGCAAATTGTAAACAAATGCCAAACGTATGGTAAGCGAATTGTAAGCGTGGCCTAATAATAACATACAAAAGTTACTCTTCATGTGCATATATCACCAATGATTTTGAGTGTTATAAAATAGCGCCATAGTAGCTTCATCAATACAAGCAATCATCTTTCTTTCGCCTCCCCATTCTCTGTCTTCCTTTTTGAGAACAAAATGGGATAAAACACTATTAATTCTAGATTCCGCTATATGAGAATTTCGTCGACTGAACACAATACACCTGGAGAGGTCAAAATACCGGTGATCAGACACAGAACGAATTGTAGGGAACACTCAACTTTGAGGCTGAATTATTCGGTTGGTTGGCGAGTCTTTCGTGGTGAAGCCACCGCGCCGGTATTTGCGGCACTGGTCAGTATTCATGACCGACGTGAGTAGTCACAGATCACCGAATGTTATAATAACTATGAAGAGGTCGATCGTCTTAGGTGATTGATAAAACTTGCCGCTTGTGAAATTTAAGGCCTATACTTCATTTATTAACGCAATAGCGCTAGCGGCCGTAGAGGCCGGAGAAGCTGAATACGCGCGCCCTCTGCTCAAGTCGCTGCTGTCCCAACTGCCTTCTCTAGCGAGAGAAGCACTCCATGATCTCTGAGTGAGCGGGGGTCAAAATGCGAACGAATATTTGTGAAATGAACATGTGAAATTTCTAACAGAAAATATTTCTTAATGTCATCCAAACAATTCATTAAAGAATTCTGCAAATAACTTATACTGGAAAACACCATAATATAATCTAAATTACGCCACCAGTCAATAACTCGTTGATAGAAAACCAGCAAGAGCAAGTTTCTTTAGGTCCTTTTTCACAAAATTAGAGCGGTCGTCGCATTAGTGTCAGGTAATAGAGTTTGACGTCAGGATAGCCTCTGACAAGTTACTGGATGAGTCGTTCCATCAGATCGTAGCCAGGGTAACAGCTGGGCTGGATACCAGCCCAGGAGGAACTGCAGCACATCGTAGCCAGGATACCAGCTGGGCAGGATACCGGCTCAGGAGGAATACAATTGATGCACATCGTAGCCAGGATACCGGCCCAGGAGGAATTGAAGCACACCGGAGCCAAGATACTAGGTGAGATGGAGACCGACCCAAGGGAAGCTACAATCCATGCAAAGGATGCCAGGTGGAGGATCCTTCTGCAAAAGAGAGAAAACGTCGGTTACCTCACTGCTCGAGAAGGATACGGCCTAACTTGTACGGAAAAGAGCTTTAAAACCGAGCTTTTTAAAAACGGACACACCGGACATATATTTCACATAAGCCTTATTTATTGGTACGGCCTGGAATCACAGATATTAGAGGGAAGAGATCCACTTTCATAAACACACCTCATGCAGTAGGTAATTATTTTCCAGGTGGAACGAAAAACATAAGTCATTCTTTTCAAAGGTTATTCTTTACGTTTTTGCAATTTTTTGAGAGAAACGAAGGAAAGCTTTCGCTTGAACGTACCATGACAAAGCGAGATGATTTGAGCATAATGAAAAGAAATGACTATGATCTAATAAAAGTGCTGTTGAAAACAGCGTTCGCTCCTCAGGGAAATTAAATAATTTAGTCCTGAAGAATTTGTCGAACCGACAAAAGTAAAGCTCAAAACTATCACATTGAACGATATTTTTAACTCGTAAAAGAAGGCATTAAAAATCTTCGATCAATGTACTATTTCAGTTCGATAAAGCTATTTCCTTTGCAACTCAAAAAATTTTGAAAGTAAGCAGCTAAATCTCAAAAACTCAGACCGACCCAATTTATTTTGTAATTTCAATACACAACAAGATGGCGAGTTTCCGAGACACTTTATAGTAATGTGAAGTTGAATCAAAATTATAACACCTTTCTCTTCTCAACTACTGGTAAATCTGACATTGATGTACGTATCAAAATCAACGCTTAAAGATATAACACTGAACGACATTTCCAAAGAAAATCGCTTACGTCTCAATTCACGAACTCTGGTTATACGTATCATCATGTTTTGTGATATATACGAGTTGAAGCCCGGCTCAGTGACTGTCGTTACGAGCTAAGGCCGTAATGGTCAAGCAGGTGCCGACATTCTGGAGGTATTCCAGTGTGGCGTCGTGTATTAAAGTGCATTAGATTACAAAAGGGCTATCGATTTTGTCACGGTGGGCCAGATGGACACAATGTGTTCCTGGGCACATTGGCACGGCCACGTCCAATGTTCCTAATTAAATGAAGCTTAAACTTCAATAATATGAAGCTTTCAAAGAAAGACTTAACATCGACTCTTCAAGGGCATTGCAAAAGCAGCGCTGAATAGAGACTACACTGCGTATCTACGTCTCTGCAGCAAACTGACATCAAGCTGCGACTGTTGCACTGCGCATCAGTAGACCGCACTGACGTGACACTTCACTCGATATATCAGGAGGCAACGGGTACCGCAACATGTGGTCTTTAAACATGTGAACTTTCATGTTTACATTCCGGAGTAGAAGAGACAACAGATATTTCTAAAATACTTAGAACCTAACGCCCAATATAGAAAGACGCGATATTTCATAATGCTGGGATATTTCATAATGCTCTATGTAGCAGACTCAACGCACACCAGTAGATTACTACGTAGAAATTAATCCATAGCAGACTGGATGCTGACCATCACAGATTATATGCGAACTACAGACCACATGCTGGCAATGCAGACTACATCCTGACAACTGCATGCAAATTTCATA
>JACJUY010001854.1:22022-34762 GCA_014220935.1 Platorchestia sp. MABIK | reverse complement strand
ACGCACCACACAGGGACCAGGCCCACACACCGGCAACTACACACACACGCACCACACAGGGACCAGGCCCACATACCGGCAACTACACACACACACACACACCACACAGGGACCAGACCCACATACCGGCAACTACACACACACCACACAGGGACCAGGCCCAGGCCCAGTTCCAACATCGATGTCCAATCGAAGTCTGGCGAGCAAATCTGACGCAATGATCTCCCCTCGGCTGTTCAATTTAGTCTCCGGTATAAAATAATGTCCATGGGCCTTCAAACAGCGCTGAGTTATGGCTCTATTTGGCCCGCGCTCCGGGGCAAGGGGTTCAGGCGGGAGGAAGATGGGGGTTGTTCGGTAGGACACCCACTGGGGGTGCTGGGGAGGGGTTGCATTTGTTGATGGTCACTGTAGGGTTACTGGCAGTGGTCCTTTCCTTTAGAAATATAGAAGGCTTCTACAATCGTTCTCTGAACTTATAAAACTATAATGGAAAATTTTGACACCTGAGCACAACAAAAGTTGGTGCTGTAGGGGATTCCTGTTACATTTCATGGGCGTATCGAAGCCGTCTGTGAAGGTTCAGTGGCGACAGAACGACGGGATCAAAAAGGGAGAAGACTCATAAATTGTTACAGTGATGCCATGCCACTTCAATAGCATTTCTAATACACATGCGCAAATTTAACGCAGAGGCGTTCAGCTATACAAAGATTTTAACGGAGTGTTATCTAACTCAAAAGGTTAATGTTACCGAGTGCTGAAGCTCTTCGCTGAACGGATGAGTATCAGCCATTCAAGGAGACCCGCTCTAGGGCAGCCATTCTCAACCTTTTCTTCCATCATTGACCCCTCGGCTTTATGTACTCGTATTTCTCTATTTACCCCTATACTCCTTTCAAAACACACACACCCTTTATTTGCATTCTCTCTCTCATTTTACAAAACTAAATTTATTTGAATGATATTTTAAATAATCAGGTACTCCAATTATTTACCTTCGACAACAAAATTTTTAACCCCCTAGGGACAAATTTACCCCTGGTTGAAAACCCTTGCTCAAGGGGCTCTGCAGCACAGGACTGAACTGCGTGCAGGTTTGTCCCATGCAGCGATGCGTCGGTTGGTATTGATAACAGCTGGTACAAACAATGATGGTGGGGTAGGTCATATTCGGCCTTAAATAGCAATAGAATATGAGACGTTCATGAAAATGAAAAGTAAAAACTACTTATTTTCACGCGGTAGTTTCCTAAGCGCTACAAGTCTGTTCAGAACTGTCCTCGGTCTAGCCTCATGTTCATTGATTGCATTTTAGTAATCGTATTTAATGCCCAGCATTAACTTTAGCTTTTCATTCATGACACGCAACCATAACTAACAAGCTCATTTCTGGTGTTGACTCTCGCAAACAACAGAGTTCAACGTATCTAGGAAAACGCACGCGTGTTTGCTATTAAAACTTTTGCATTTGAGTCGTGCTTGTGTACTCGCTTGCAGTGTCAGGTTTGGCCATCAGTGGCGCGTGTCATCTGGTCAGCTTACGCCGGTCGTAAGTCAGGTCACAACGAGGGACTCGTGAGGTTACGGCACCTCCTCTCGCCCACCGTCACGGGCCCCCTCGTCCTTACTTCCTTCTCCTCTTCCATCTCCCCACTCCTCTCCTAACTCCTTCTCAAGCTTCTTTTTCTCCTTTCTTCATTCCTTTCTATCATCACACTCCTTGTTCCACCTCCTTCCCTCGCTTCCTTTTCTCTTTTTTCACTCCTTTTAACCATCTCATTCACTCTTTTTTCTTTTCCTTCCCTCACTTTTTCTTCCTTCAATATTCCTTTCCTCCGTCTCGTACACCTTCTTCGACCTCCTTCCTTCGCTTTTTCTCTCCTTTCTTTATTCATTTCTTCCTTCTCATCCAGTCCTCCTCCACCTTCTCTTCACGCTCTCTACCGCGAGGGCAGGTCCCTCTGCAGCTTTCAAATGATTTAGTTTTGAGCCTAAAAGTGAGTCAGTTTAATTTCAAATTGAAGTCGAAATTGTTCGTGACCAAATATCTTCATCAATTGTCATAACGCTTTGCATGCGATTAAACGGATTTTAATGCCAGACATGTATTTGCTACGTCGACCAACTCATACTAATGCTTAAAAGCTGTTCGCATTATCAAAAAAACAGATATTCGTTTAGGAATGTACTATGTGTAGCTCAATATCTATAGTGCATACAAATTTGATTGTGCCTATCGTTAAGTTGATTTAGAGTCACGGAATTCAGTCATACTCAAAATACGTGCCAAATGAGAATCATGAGACATTTTTATTAAGTTAATGTACGTTTGTTCGCAGTAAATAGGAAAACTCACAAGCAGAACATTAAAAATACTCTCTCTGAAATGAACACATTCAAATCAGAGACCCAAATGAGGAACTTCTAGCGGGCTCACTCGTAGGGGAAAATTAAAACTATGCTTTTAAAAAACCTCTTGACCAGGGCGTCGTTCGTACTTTTAGCAACCGTGGGCTGAAAATTCAATGATTCCTATAGCTACCGTCCTCTGGCCTCTATGATCTGGTATCGGATCTAACACTCCTACTTGGTACCTCGATCTTCACAGCGCGAGCATTGCTTGTTCAGCTAAATGGAAGTAGACAAAGCGCATTGTGATGACTGACGCTGGTACTAGCGTGTTGCAAGTTAAGGCAAGTCAGGCATGTTAAAGACATGTTGTAAATAAGTTGTAAACATGGGAATGTTACAATTAAACTTGAAGAACACCCCTTCAGGTCTACGCATACTGTGCGGCTTTTCACAGAATCATCTTATAAATAAAAATTGCTTCTATGGGTTTCTTTCGTATGAAGCCTCATAAACCAAAGAATAATGCTTTTAAAAATAATAAAATTAGGCAAAATTTGAAAGAACCAGTAATAGAACGCTAGTCTAAAATAATATTGTCACGAATGTACTCTTTCTCGATTTTCTTGGAAATAAGATAAGGGTGCTTTGCTTCACGATGAAATCTTGGTATTCTTTATCAACGTACATCTCTCTCACTCTGTCTCTAATCTATACATCACGTAATCGACGTTTCCAACCGCACATCTTTGTTTTTTCCTTCTCCCGTGGGTTGTAGGGTGTCGGTGATCCCCACGTGATGTGGAGCTCACCTCCAATGAGACTAGATTATTTTGCGAGTGAGATGCAGATGAATAGTTGGTGATTTCGTACTTGAGAAGTGGGTGATCCTCGCATAAGATGTAGGTGAAAGCCATGGGAAGAAGTAAATTATTCCGTGCATGAAATGCAGGTGATTCTTAACTGAGATGTAGGGAGTTTCCACTTGAGATGTAGTTGATTCTCAGGTGAGATGCAGGTGATCCCTTCATCAGATTTACGCAATTCTCTGATGGAGATGTAATGGATTATCGCGGGTGTTTAGATGATTCCCCACGTACGATTTAGGTGGTCTCCAAGTGAGATGTGGGTGGTCTATTTGTGAAATAAAAGTGATCATCAAGTGCCCTCCCCCCGCATAAGCTATAGGAGAATCCCACGTGAAATAAAGGGTATGGTGAGCATATAAAACAAATTTTAACCTGATCAATCGTGATTAAATTATCAACTCATGTAAAAACAATAAAAACTGCGTTGGGAGTATCGTATCGAAATCACAGCGCGTTCTTTAGAAGTCACCAGCTACAAGCTGAGCCGTGCTATGTTTTGACCCTGTCCACGTCTCTGAAGTTGATATTATTCAATAGAATCAGGACGGTCCATTTCTCGGTGGGGCCTGCGAAACTGGAGATGATCCAGCAACCGCGTCACGTCGCCGCAGCTCCGGCAATTCTGCTTTGCATTGTGAACTTCAGCGGACTCCGGCGTCGCGGCCACCACTATGATTCCGCCGCTGCCGAACTGCACGGGACTCTTTCTAAATCTTCAAATATTGCCTGGGCTCCAAATATTCTCTGCTTGTGTGAGACTGCTTCCTTGAGCCTCCCAGTGCTTGTTAAGGAAGGCGGCCGGGGGTCAAGCTACAGATGGGGTTCTGATGGCAGCGCTGAGAGGCCCGCATGATTTTTCTGAAGATAAAGCTCGCGGGACGGATTTGTGGGACTGACGGACCTGTGTGCGGCATCTCAGCAGGTCGGGGACTGCAAAAAAGGATTTAAGGGGAAGTCCTAGCGATGTCATTTTGCAGAGGAACTAGCATGAGTGGAGATGCTCGGAATGTGCGAAATTCAATTAAAAAAACCATTTTGAAAAAGTATTTCACACACTTTGGTCGTAATTAAGTACTTGGGATTGAACAGTTATCATTTCCTCATCCCAGGATACGCCCAGAATTTAATCTGTTTTTATTTTATTTTATTCCAATACAACTGCGAGTTTTGGCAGCAGAGATCAAAGCATACTGACGTTATTTTATACTATATATGGAATAAAAAGTTTATCACTTTCAACCCGTACATAGGTGCAACATTTTTCTACTGTTCTACTATCTTATTTATCACCTTCAACCCGTACATAGGTGCAACATTTTCTACTGTTCTACTATCTTATTTATCACCTGCAACCCGTACATAGGTGCAACATTTTTCTACTGTTCTACTATCTTAATTTTTTATCAATCAAAGATAACGCTCGACATTGGATCAATAGCTTGAAGTTCCTGATGTCCATCATTTGCTTTATTTATACATGAATAAAAAAGTAAAAATGTTCATTTTTACATTGGTTCTCCTTTTTATCCCACGCGTGAGATTCCCTAATAATCGATAACTGGAAACATATTAAATAAAATATACTTTTATGTTCTGTCTAATTATGCCTATCTTGTGTTTGATGCTCATGTATGTGTTCAAATAGTAAGGGCAGGAGCACAGAGTACAGATGGGATCAAGGATTGTCACTAGAACATGACACTTGAAATGGTACTAGAGTACGGCATGACATGCAAGCAAAGTGACAGTTTCAGCGTAATGGAAAATTTAAATCCGTTACTGTATTTACGTTTGTTTGCATGGGTTCAGCTGGTCATGAGGGTTAAATCTATGAGGGCTATGACGAGCCACACGGCTCGTCATAGCCGTGGGGCTTTAAGACCTGCCTCCGTGAGGGCAACGAGGGTTCGAGTCCCGGCGCTGGTGGCGATTTTCTCCGTTGGGTANTCACAGCTCCCACCCTTCACAGCTCCCACCCCTCACAGCTCCCACCCTTCACAGCTCCCACCCCTCACAGCTCCCACCCTTCACAGCTCCTATCCTTCACAGCTCCCATTTTTTAATTCGTTTCCTCATCACAATCAGGGAGATGCGATGTGCCAAAGAGGAGTCCTACCCTTATGGAGAAAAATAACAGTGATAGTATACTTATAATTCAGTCAATGTTAATCAGCCTAAGTTATTGCTGGTATTAATTCTACTCTTTTTAGGTGATCCGTGCGTAATAGGTGTGGTTTTGTTGCGTGCGTCAGCTCACAACTGACAAAAATGTTTATGAACAGAGGTGTTTGTAATTCAATCAGTGACGAGAGAGTTCAAGGTTCTTCAGGGCATTTTTAGTATGCTATTAATGTGAACATACTCATCCTATATAGGCTTTAGAGAAAGCAGTCGTCGTTATTATTCTTAAATCTGTATACTAGAAAATATGAATTCTTTCATTTGTTTCTCTAAATATGGTGTCCTAGAAATTAACATCAAGCTGACATTCTTCGCATTTACGCGCAAACACATTCAGGGCTGATCAATGAGGACGCGGAAATTTCTAATGCAGGTTACAAATCGGCGTGCTTTTTATGTTCACTATTTCTTTGACGAGCCATAAATTCTTTGAGTCCAAAACTCTCAACCCTCAAACCCAAAAATTAACCAGGTTAAGCTGACTGGAAGTGGAGGATGCCAGAAATATTGTGAGCCGCCCTGAAGTCTTAACGACAATAAGTGCGGCCATTTAAACACCATGTTAATAACAGATAATCGAATAGTGGAAATCAGAAGGATTATGATAGAACATATTCCTAAAACTTCGCATCTCGCAGGTACACCCGAGATTTATAAAGACAAAAACCCATCAAGACGAGAGTCGCAAATCTGCCAGGACCAAGTGTCGCAATTCGCGCAACAGTCACCAGCTCCGCGCTGCTCAATTGCAAAGTTTGCGCAGGGCGACCCGCGTGAATAGCAATGATCAGATCAGGCCACCAGTGCCTCAAACGACTCCATTTGTTTACATAAGAGCAGCGGTGGTGGATCAGCACACCGCGCCCCTGCCGGCATCAGCATAAAGGACGGTATCGCGCCACATGAGCTCTGAACCTCGTCAGAAACAAGAAGATGTGATTTGCTTCCTGGTTTGTAGGTCAGATGGGGCCAACTCTAAGCTGGTCAAATTACACAATCATAGTGGATAATGTTAGTATTTTTTTTTGTTAGCATGTTTGCTAATGGGAATTGAGGCTGTACCTATACTGGAATAATTGAATTAAAAATTAATTAAGCTTGAGCCAGACTGCATAAAGCAACGGAGGGAAATATGATGTAGTGTGTTGTTTGTGCTTGGGTAAGCTGGAGAAGGTAGGCAGTAATGAACAATGAAATACCATCGTTTGAATGAAGAACTCGACGAGGCTGTAGAATTGGGTCGCGTTAAGATGAGTTCGAAAAAAGTGAGTCAGATTAGCAGGAGAACAGGAAAGCATGCCTAGATTTTTGCGTACAGGTTACTTAACATGTCTCGTTAACAGTGACATATACTTCAAAAAATTTTTGCTGCATAGAAGCACATTGAACATAATTTGCCTTATTTTACCCATACATGTTGTGCACGCATGGCAACCACAAACTGTATTAATTCCGAACCGGATTTCAAGACAATAATCCATAATTTCTTACAAATCAGAGACACAAGTGCTGTTCAACAACTTGTCATAATTACCTTCTGAGATTAGTTTTTTTTTTTGAGAGATTGATAATTAAAACGATAACAGTAAATAATATTCATCTATAATTAACGAAGGCTTGCAGTTCAGTTGATATTTAAATATTCGTTTTAATATCCGTAGAGTTTTTACATTCACAACACTATTCTCTACCGCACTTGCTGCACCTTTGCGGTAATTTACTGAGTAATAAGTAAAAAAAAACAGTTAGATGTTGTCATGCCGGTTTCGAAGCCGTGAAACAGTTACTAAAGTCGGCTTAGATTTCCGAATCCAGCAGCACTGCTGCCCGCACTTCGTTAACTCTACGGATCTGAGCTTTCAGCTTCCAGCAGACCGAGGAAGAATGTGAGGTTGCTTTATTAAACATGCATGGACGCTACGAAAAATTTGAGCTAAGTTTCTTTGGAATCTATACCTAACTTATAACGCTAAGCTTGAGAAATTTAACTGACGGATTGCGTAATTCAGGGAGCTATTTTTTTAATTTTTGGTTTACCAATCATGAAGCTACAACATACAAGTGAATGATGAACGTCCTTTTTATTTCGCAGTATTTTTTTATATTTAGCGCGAGACACACATGAAACTCTGAGAGGGTTTGTGGTACGCAAGAAGCCCATTAAAACAGTGACTTGGTTTCCTCCTCAAGAACTGAGTGATGTATGTGCTTTTTAGAGCTATTTCTTCTCATTTCTTTCAACAACAATTGTCTTCTCATTCAGTGAAAGGAGTTTTCAAGTAATCAGATCATTGGTGCTGTGAGCTGAAGAAGTTATTTGAATTGGATTTGAAATTTTGATTATGTGTCAGCGCAGACGGCGATAGTTTAAAAACAGATCTCAGCGAACTTATACAGTAGTGGGTGTTAACGGACTTGCACAACTTCAATTATCTTCTTATTTTTTTCGAATACGCATTTTTTCAATCGATATTGAACTAGGTTATCCGCAACGACATTCTTTTCGATCGATCGCGAAAAATTAATTCTTCGTTTCCACACCTCTAACATTGTGCGCACGCAAATTTTTTCAACTATATTTCCTGTCACGAAAAATATTGTTTTCTTCATGCATAGAGTAATGCACGCAAGCTGATTTCAATTATTAGTACAAACTTCATAGAACTAAGGAAGAATTATCTGTTTTCTGACACTCACTGCATACATAAGCAAATGCAGACATTGTTACCAGAATTTCTATCTGGACCCTCGCAAACTGCGGCAGACGGATGGTAAAGAAACTGCTCGGGTTACTTTCGTATTTGAGTGGCAGTCGAATGTCATTTGAATGGAGCGTTTGGTGGCACGTGTGTGTGAGGTACAGCTGACTACGTGGCACTCCGGCCTATATCAGTTCACTCAAGGCCATCTCAATACATATTAGACAAACAAGCTGGCTGATAGCAAAGCCATGTTATGCAATAAAGCCAACTCATTTCTCAGAGTAGGCTGATATTGAACAGTAAAATGATTTTAAGTTTCTCGCGTGTGTTGTACTGTACAAATAGGGGTTAATTTTATTGGTATAAAATTAGTGCAATTTTAAAGGTATAAATAATCAAATTTTACTTACTTGGAGATCCGCGAGCGTGGTGTTCTCCGTGGTGACAAATAATGTCACGCGTTACGAGCCAGCAGTCTCACGCATTCCGCTTTCACCAGTCACAGATTTCTATAGTTTGAGTTCCAGGCAGAGATATTGGTAAGATGGATTTAGATAATGGAGATCCATTCTTTATTCTAAAGGTTCACCTTTCTTCAGCTCAAACGATTGAACTGAGCAGGTCATGTCATGCTACCTCGAACTCACAGCGATGCTGCGAAATGCACTTCGTATTTTATAGAGCACACTTATAGCCAAAGGCCATGGTACTTATGTATTTGTTATGTGTCGTACAACACTATTATTTCCACTTTACAGTCTCTCAACCGCACAACAATGAGAAATCTTTACAAAATAATGTCACACGCATCGTTTCCGTTAGGCAAACATCTCTAGGAATATTTTTAACAAATTTTTACAAGATAGAGATTTTTCTATACACAGCGAGTGTCTACTTCCCGCTGGTCTACTTGTATTCACATTTTTCCTTAAACAAAAGCACTTAGCTTTATACAAAGCTTTAAAATGTTTATAGTAGGCTTAACCTGACAAAGCTCACGAGGGCTCGTACTAAGAGTCACATGTACTATCAACACTCGGTGCCTGATGAGGGAGCGGTAGGCTGGTCACATGTAGAGGCCAGGCGGGCTATGTTGTTGTTGTGGTGTGTGTAAACCAGACAACTGCTGTTGTTGTTGTTGCTGCTGCTGCTGCTGTTGTTGCTGGTGTTGTTGCTGGGTCTGTTGAACTTGCTGCTGTTGCTGCTGGTGCTGCTGGCTGGTATGGTGCTGTTGGTGTCTGAGCATGTGGTTCTCTCTGATGATCGCCTCTCGCTCTTTCCTCAGGGACTCGACCTCTCGCGCTGTCTGATTCAACTGCTGGTTGATCAAACTCAACTTGTCTTTCAACTCTCCATTTTCAATTTCTAGTTTTGATTTCTGCTCTTGCCTCTTTGTTCGACAGCTCTGAGCGTAGCCTCTGTTCTTGAGGGTCCGGCGTCTTTGCTTCACTTGGGTTTGCATGTCTTTGGTCATGCTGTGCAGTCGCTTGTTGAGGTCGCGCACCGTCAGCGACAGCAGCTCGTCGTCGCTGATCTCGAAGTGGCTGGCGGTGAGCAGCTGATTTTGATGATCGGTGTTGCTTTGGTGTGTGGGGGCTTGCTGGGGTTGATGTTGGTGGTGAATGACAGGCTGCTGCTGGTGGTGGTGCGGGGGCTGGTGATGGTGGTGGTGGTGATGCTGCTTGACCGGCATCAGGGGCATCTGCAGCTGAGTTTGTCTCTGCTGCACCAACTCCCACTTGCGGTCCACGTAAAAAGGCTGCTGGTCCAGAGGGTCGGAGTAGAGCTGCGGAGGACCGTGACGCAGGTCCAGAGGCTCCAGGTACCTGTTGTATGAGGTCGCCCACATCTCCTCCACGATCGCCGTCGTCTGCTGAGGCACAAACGGAGGTGACGGAGGCAGAGGCACTGCGCTCGCAGGGCTGAACCCCGGCGGGGTGTCGGGCGGGGTGCCGGGGCCTTGAGGGTGGATTTTGATCTGATGGATTTGGTGGGTGGTGGGCTGGAGGTGATGGTTGTGGATAGGGTGCGGGGGTGGGGGATTATTCATCCACGTGGTGTTGGTCATGTGGGTCTGCACGACAGCAGCCCCCGCTGACGCCCCCCTCGAGGGGGCCGTGGGGTTGATGAAGGGGGACTCCTTGCCGCAAATTATGTCCTCCAGAGGCTGCTCCATCATGAAGTTCATCTCGAAGTCGCCGGCGGGGATGATGGAGCCCGCGCCCTCGGGCGTGATGGACTGCGGCTGCATGGGGCACGCTCGCTGCGGCGCCCCTGCCATCATGCCATCGAGCTCGGCACTCGTGGTGATGCGCTCCTCTTGTTCTTCTATCTCGTCTTACTTGTGTTCTTGCATGGTAGGATTCAATGAAAATGGTTCTCTGGCACGAAACTTTAAAATCCGGGGTAGCAATATAGTGATGCGCTCTTCTTATTCTTCTTTCTCTTCTCACTTGTACTCTTTAATGGTAGGATTCGCTGGAAATTGTTTTTTTAGTGCGTGCACGAAACTTTAAAGTCCGAGGTAGTTATAGTGATGCTCTCTTCTTGTTCTTCTGTCTTTTCTCACTTGTATTCTTTCATGTCATGATTCCCTCAAAATTAGTATTTTTCTCGTCCTGACACGAACCTTCAAAGTTCGAGGTGGCAATAGTGAAGCTTTGCTATAATTTTTCCTTTATCTCTTCTTAGTTTTCACTTGCATTCTTTCATATTAAGATTCACTGAAAATAATTTTTTCTCGTACTGGCACGAACACTTTATAGTCCGAGGTAGCAATAGTCTTTATGAGATTCAGTCCGCACACTCACACAGCGAGCTGCCATAGTCAGTCAAGCTGATCGTAGTAGATAGACACTGTAATAATTCATTAACTGAGTTCATTTCAAATATTTAGCGTTCTCAAGTAATACGGCGGTTTAATTCTTATAAAACAACTAAAATATTTGTTTTTCTTTCAAAATTAGTCATATCTGCTGCTGTAAAAGCTCCGCAAAACCTTAAAGGTATTCAAGTCTTATTTTCACTTCCTGAAGCCAAAGCCTCGAAACGGAAAGAAATAGAATTGGATTTTGCAAACTGTAGAATTACATATATCTAGTATCATGTTATTTAAACAAAAACACAAAATGCATTCATTGCACGAATTTTAATTGAAACACAACAGCCGCTACGTGTTACGGCCTGAAATAACGTTACTAAAGTAGTTCTTCAATAACATGGTCTAGGGCGAGGGGCACTGCACAGATTCAGTGCTTGAGAACACAGCGTAAGCGCACCTTCCTCTACGACGCTGAGCAGCACAGTGCCAGCAGTGCAGAGCCGCCTCTGTGCCACCGCTGGCACCTCCCACAGCCGCTGGCACCAGCCGTCACTGGCCTAAAGTTGCCAGCTGCACGATCTGCCTCTCGCGCTCTGGGAAGCAAATGGGTTGCTACTCAGGGGAAATAAGCCTGCGGTAGAAATGCTTGCTTTTACCCTTATTAGAAATAATAAAAATTTGCTAATGTAGATTTTATTGGATTTTTATAACTTTTTTTGCCGAAATTTGATGTCTATAGCTAGGGTAAATACGCAATACATGTTCAGTAGGCTGGGTTGTCTCAGAGCTGCCAGCGACGCACACCATTGGCTGCTCGCAGTACCGCCTAGTGAGCTTATCAGCCAATCACGGCAGGGAACGAGCGCTAGAACGCCTTCTCTTTAGCCTTCAATTGGAAAATAAGGCACCTGTAGATCGATTATATCAGTCTTTATGATACCTCATCGATTTATTAAGGAGATCTTTCAAGCAGCAGCAGCAAATACAAAGAAAGTCGCCAAATCCGAATTAGTCTGGCTCCACGAGTCAATTTAAAATTTGAAAAAGAAAGAGAAACAAGTCTTCAAAAATGATGTCGGTCTCGTAGAGGCATTTGATATGGCACCTAAACAGAATAATGTTTCAAGTCTTTTCACAACACAAGTACGGGCGATGACATGTACCATCGCGTTAATGAGGAACATTCATCATGAAGCGCTTATAGTCTTTTTTTCCCTCTGAATAAAATATTGGTTTAATATGGAACGGTAAACATGCAGGGTTAAAAACCCAAACAGTGTAGACCATTTTGTCTTTGAAATTTTGTTCACCACAGTGATACGCTACAACTGAAATGCGATCGAAAACTTCAAGACGATGTCATCTCTTTGAATTTCCTGAGGTCATATAAAGTATGAGTTTAGATTGGGATGTTGTTTAGTGAAGACTTTGATGTTATACGCCGCAGCGAGGTAGGCCCTTTTGTTATATCATAGTGAGTTGTTTGCACTATTGGTTTTTATATTGCAACAAACCGCTTGTCTTGACCAGCTCGGAACTGATAGTGCTTGTGTGCTTAGTCTGTTCGTGCATAGCTTGCGTGTGTAAAACTGATTGAGCATAGTTTGTGTCCGTAAAGATGATTTGCACTATAGTTTGTGTACGTGCATAGTACGAGTGAGTAGGGATTTTAGTGCATATTTTGAGAGCGTAGAACTAGAAGTGCATGGCTTGTGTGCGTAGGTATAGTGCACGATCAGGCTTGTGAAGAGACCAGACGCCGAATGTTATATGTATATATATATTTATTTATATATATATATATATATATATATA
>JACJUY010001854.1:0-22002 GCA_014220935.1 Platorchestia sp. MABIK | reverse complement strand
TATATATATATATATAAATATATATATACATATAACATTCGGCGTCTGGTCTCTTCACAAGCCTGATCGTGCACTATACCTATGCACACAAGCCATGCACTTCTAGTTCTACGCTCTCAAAATATGCACTAAAATCCCTACTCACTCGTACTATGCACGTACACAAACTATAGTGCAAATCATCTTTACGGACACAAACTATGCTCAACCAGTTTTACACACGCAAGCTATAAATTTTACACGCGCAAGGATTTATAGCTTATGCGTTAGTTCAGAACACCAGATTATCAGGCCGTACTCTAATTTTAGTATAACAAGAAAGATAATTCCCTCTAATTATTCTACTGTACACGTAACGAACCAGGTATGGAGGTGCTAAGTAGAATATTTCCTATGTGTCCTAAATCCCTAACTTTTTTCACATCTGTCTTCAGTTTCTATCGATATATGAAATGTACAGATGCGTCCCGGAAGTAAAATTTTAATCCTACGATAATTTTTCTAAAAGTTATAATCTACTGTCCATGTATGCAATATTGTGATAGTAAATCATGTCTCATATTAGCTGCCGAAGCCACTATCTATTTCATTAGTTCGTTACATCATATATATACGAGTGTTGAGAGTGTGCAACAAGTGAGCAGCAGGGATCGTGGCTGTTCAGATTAAAGTAAAGGCAATTAATCCACCGCATCAAACTGCAGCACACAACCCTCAGACACAAAATTCTCTCAAAGAATGCAAAAATCCCTTAATTTGACTCTTCATGTACGCCAAAGATGAACGGATTAAAATTTCAACCAATTCTTCACATAAACGTATGAATGGGTATGACTTTTAACATTGCAGGGTATGATTGATATGACACACATCCATTATTGGTCCTAGATTACAGACTGAGGTTGGAAAACCTCGTAACAGACCAGAATAATATATTTTTATGAATGAGTTACATCGCGTACTTAGAGTGATCAGCGTTTTGTAAACTGCGTGAAGTTTGAGCCATATATACAATTAACAAGTGCGTAGGCATATGGAAAATTCTTGAAAAATAATCAAGAAGGTTTGGCTCTGCACCCAATCCTGAATGATTTGCCTTGAAGGTCCTATAATATTTAAGGCTTTAAAATAAAATAAAGTGTGTTTCAAGTGCTCTAATTTTTACCCTACGCATGTAAAGGGACTAATTCCTCTCAATCGGGTCAGCTTAATATGAAGTGTTTAATAAAGTTTACTCAACACCTCCAGCATTCATCATGTTCTACTCTTTCTCTAATTCATCCTATGGAAATATCACACACCCATTATGCTGCTAAATTTATCAATTTACAATCGTTTGCACGTGTCATCAAAGCTGCAGCGAAATCAATACGTATAATCACAGCGTTTGCCACGCGGCCTCCGTAAATAAGGCTGTGTGAATGGCAACACGAGTTACAGCCCTATACGCCTCGTCATTTGGGCACAGTGAAGCCTAATATGCTGTGACAGCTGATTGTGTTCACAGATAGTCATCATAATGTACAGGGTCATACCTTAATCATGAGAGACTGTCTAAACATCCAATTATATATGAGGTATAGTGTTCATGCGATCCATGATTTGGTGGTCAAATTTTTAACTACATGCAGAGTGAACTTTTTCACAAAATTTTCATGATGATGATTCATCCGTGCACATCAAGTTAAAAAGAACAAAATCTCTTCCATTTCATAAAGTATTTTCTCCGCTTACTTCATGTAATAATTTCGAAGGCATTATAAATACATAGAAAAACCCTTATTTACATCTCGATCTATAGACTTTCAATTATTGAAATATTGAGTTTACAGGTATCTGCCCTGCTAACCCGTACGTAAACAAACCAAGTTAAATACTGCGATTGAAGTCTGGATCACACTATATGGAGAACCATGATACATTTAACGGTGCAAATGCCTCAACGTTATGTGCAAGTTTGGAATTTTTAAAGATGTCATTTCTTAACTTGAGGGAATAAATCCTTTTTAAAAACAGTACAGCTACATGCACAACGTAAGACCGACAAATTTTTCCCATTTAGTTTTATTATTATTGTACTGCAGTCGAAAATCTAGCTAGTAAGTTATTTGGATATTGTAATGGTGATGAAATGTTTCTTCTCTGTCGCAAACTCTGCTGTATAGAGATAGGGTCAGTGAACTGCAGGTCTCAATGTAGTCCGTTGCGCGATGGCAGGCGCACCAGGCATCTCAGGCACGTGCGTCGAGTGAAGAATAACCTGGAATTTTTACAAAACAACAGATTCTCCACTAAGCTGAAGGAGCAGCGGTGCAAAATATTACAACGAATATTACAACGAATACTCACTGCAAGTTTCAACGTACAAGTTGAAACGCTGATGACGCCATGCAGAAGCACTCGCATTTATCACAATAGTGGGTGTTAATAGTAGTAATTATAGCTATTAGCTATTCCCGTATCTTTTAAACCGTTATATTAGTTCCCAACATGTTTATCACAATGTCTCTGGGAGTGTCAGTCTCTGTTTTATCAACAAAGTAACTATGAATCAGTTGGAAATGCAGCAATATTCCTTTGATTTTTCCCCGAAATACTGCGCAAATTCTCTCAGTTTTGAGTCTTGAAGTTCGCACGACAACTTCAAATTGAAATAAATAATTACCGATAACACTTAGTTAAAAACAGCAGCGCACAAAAAGCAAAAGAACTCAAATATTTCACTACAATGAATTTAACCGTTATGCTCTCGTAAATTTTTTGATTTAACTCAACCGTACAAGCCTGTAAAAAGAGACTTTAAAAATTGAGTTCATGGTAATGCATCACAAAATTGCATATACTTGCGGCATAATTTGAAACAAATCGTGCGAAAAGTGGTAACAAATTTTCCACTGCAAAATTTTACGCTGCACACGGCTGCAGAAATTGAGTTCTGGTTGCTATGATATCTTGCCATTTGAAGTGAGCTTAAATTCATATTCAACCCCGTGTTAAATTGAAAAGTTTAGTCAAATAAACGTGAGGGGCTTGGATATATGCATCAGAGACTGCAGCGATCACATTAAGCCACACGAGGCTAAATTTTCGAGCGCTTGATGCATGTAGTTGCAACTTCAATTTCGGTAAGTCTTTCGCTCGGCTTGGCTAAGCTACCTGCAGTTTTTATGGTTAAAATTCTCAAGTTTAAGCTATTTTCAAATAAAATTTTACAATTTTGGCTAGTAAAAAGCAAGGCGCGTAGCCTGGCCAAGACGGGCAAAATAACTTACGCAGCTGATTGTACTGCTATACAAAGGCGAACGTGGTAGTTTGAAAATCAGGCCCCCTGCAGGACCGTTGCTTTGACCCGACACGTGCGTAGGTAGTGCTAATTAGACACGACCGTATAGCAATTGTGGCACGTGTCACAAAACAGGCTGTTGATCGTATTTTAGTTTAATGTTCAAGACGCATATTGATTGCAGGTTAATTTACATCAATTATTCACGTTGACTGCTCGTTAATAAACATTCACATTACAAATGCTTCCTAATAATACGGAAACTGCAGGTTATTTTGATGTCAACACGTTGACTGCGACGTGACCAACCGGTGGTCACTGAGGGATTTTCATAATGCTGCTGACCGATCAGCAGTCACAAACTTAATTTTTGTAAGCAAATGAAGGCATGACTTAGAGTATGTGTGTTATTTTCGTAACTGATCTCTAAAATTAATTCTAAAATGAGTTGGAAACTGAACTTCATTTTAACCACCGCAGTTAACGTGTTAGCTAGCGTGCTATAATTACGTACTTACTGAATATTAATTGCATGCTGATCGCCTGTTAATTACATGTTAATTTTGTTTCAATTGCATTCTAACTGGATATTTACAGCATATTGATTGGAATTTGATGGCTTGTTAATTATATATACATATTGCAAGGCCCACGCTACGCGTAAATGATATTGGAAGATGAGAGCTTCGCACAATGCCCGACCTATAGTTAATGTCCTGCCTTGATTGCAAGACCACTATGCATTGAAAATGTTCTCAATAAGTTACTTTTTAGATAATTCACCCTGTTGTGCATGCAGCGACAGTGAAGAAATACTAATGTTTAGTCTTGAATAGTGAATATAATCTGAAATGGATCACGAAGTTGTCATTGTCACCAGGCTTGCACGTGCGATACGTAAATAATTTGGATTTATTCAATTTTGGCAACAGCTTATAATGTATTAAAATTGAGTCCTGGCTGTCATGTGTAAGGTATTTGTGCATTGAGTAGACACTGGCGATCATTCACCTATTTAACGTTTGAAGAAATCGACCTTCAGGGTGAACATTGGTCACCAAGCACAGATAGGGAGACTTGCAGTGCTTGAACATTGTATCACACGACTATCAAGCACGGCTGCGATATATAGATCTCAGATAACGCTGAACCACTTCACGTCTAATCTAACATTGTGATACACGTACGTTTCTCTAAGCGCTACCGAAATGCAAGGAGACCTAATCAACACTTAATGATATCGTTGTTTTCCGACTGAAAAGTTATGTGAAATCTAAGGAGGTCAGTGCTCCTAAAATAGGAGTCGTCTCACCAATACACGGGCTTTTTAATTAGAAACGAGTCTTTGAATGTAAGGTGTTATTTATCATTATACATTCATGGAGTGTTTAGCGTGCCACTACAACTCTTCACCGATGTTTCACTTGAGGTTAATTTTAATACTGGCGTGGTTATAATATTTTACAGGACACCGTACAATTGTTGTGTGGTGTTCTGCATAACACGATGTTTAATAATTTATGTGCAGTCCTTCGTTAAACTTCAAAGTTTCCTTAAGCCTCTCCTGAGATAGTGATTGCTCTTTGACCAAAGAGGCAGGATTTTGAAATGACGAAAAAAATGTAGCGTTGCAACAGTTTTTGTTGGCTTATGAATATTATTCTTCCTACTTTATAAAGGTGGAAGCACAGCTTGATCTTCCGTTAACCGCACATTTTTTGTATCTGTCAGGAAACATGTCCTTGCTCTGCTATGCGGTTTTCCCCACTGCAAATTCTCCCGACAACGAGCTCTTATGACAGTGCGTTATTACGACCAGGTGCAGAACTGTCTCTGAAGCCCAGGTATGGTCAGGTGAGATACGGATTCTCGTTTAGTTTAGCAAATTATAGATCACAGCTGCAAATTTCTTCTCTCTTCTCGGAATCTCGTCGCACTGGTCTTCTGATTTTAATCTGACTTCGTGCGTTTTTGAGTTTCGAAAAATTCCTCCAGTCCGGCTCGTATGAGATCCACACCAACAACGCATTAGTTAGTATCTTAATGTGTGACTGAATGGTAAGTAATAGACAATTTACCATTCCATTGACTACTTCGTATATTATACAGCACAAAATGTTTTGTTTGAATCTTATCCAGATAAGCCCCGCCACTCAAATGAAAAAATGTTTTAATCTTCAGTTAGAGAGTAATTTGAAGTCGATAGGTGCATTATTTTGAAACTTATAAGTGGGTGAACTTATGCGTTATGACTTCGCGCGAGTCGAATAGGTATATCCAGAAACTCATGTAGTTTACAGAAAATCCTTTCCGTACTGTCTACGATACGGAAAGAAGTGTTTCAATCTTTTTTTGAGAGTAATTTGAAGTCGATAGGGGCATTATTTCGAAAGTTACAAATGGGTGAACTTATGTGAGATCTTTTCCAGATAAGCCCCGCCACTAATGCAACACATAAGTTCACCCACTTGTGTTCACCCACTTTCGAAATAATGCACCTATCGACTTCAAATTATAATGGAAACGAAAGATTAAAACATTCTTTTGTTTCAAAGTAATTTGAAGTCGATAATTAAGTGTATCATTCCGGAAGTTACAACTGGGTGAACTTATGCGTTGCATTAGTGGCGGAGCTTTTCTGGAAAAGACCCTCATGGTTTCAGCAGTTTGACGTTGAAAATTCCAGCCTCAAGAGAGACTTCCAAATACTTTACAGTGTACGTCATCAACTGGGAACAACTTTTTCCGAGGATTCCTTACATACAGGACTAAACTTTTCACGAATGTAATTTGGTCTCCGGGTTCGCCATACTTTGAGGAGGTGGAGTGGGAGTTGGAGCGCGAGAGAAGCGCACTGGCGGAGGTCAGCGCTGAGTTCTGATATTCGTGCTACCGTCTAGTTTGTTCACGAACTATATATGGACAAGCTCCAGCTGGCTCCTCAACTCCAGCTGGGGGCCATCAAAATCTATGCATATATTTGGCGTAGACTATCATAAGTATGATATACTTTGTTAACTTCCGAGTGCGCGTCTATATTTCGTCGATTAATTACAGCTGTATGGACGTACTAAGGTGAATAACTATCGGGTAAATGTAAACAGTTACCGTGGTCACTATTGATTGAATATTAAGGCATCGAGCACGAGCTAAAGATACGCGCACGCACTTTACACGTTCGCTTTGATGCAAAAGTTTGCCAAATAGTTTGCCAAATGTGTGCAGACGAGCACAGTAGCTCTTATCAGATTGCTATACCTATGAGTATCCGATTTTGATTCCAAAATTATATATCCCCTTCGATCATTTGCGAAGAATATTTTGCTGTAACTTTCACTGAGAAGATCTTCAAATAAAACCAGCGAGTATCCAACTCTCATTGAGAGAATTCCACCTAATTTCTGATAGCTCCAATCGATTATCTCATTATTTTAGATCGCTGGCATCAGAGGAGGGATCAAAGAATCCTAATTCGAAGATAATTACCAAATCAGCGGATGAAGAATTGAGCGGACTGCCTTGCTGAAATCTGAGGACCGAATCGTAGCTCAGTTGTTCGTGTTAATATAAAATCGATATTAATGAGCAAATTCTAGATTGAAGTCTTAATACTTCTAACAGGTTGTGATAAAGAAGAACTCTCGCGTTGTTATTCGTCATGTGATGGGTCCTATTTGAAAAATACGTTTACTAAGCTTAAGGAAGGAGGTTTAAAATGTTAAAGCTTCTGACTTGAACACATTGTGAAAGAAACGGCAGTCTTAATCTGTGACGGTCAACTCTTAGGACAAGATCGTGTGAGCTTGTTGTTGAATCTTCGTACATAGCGACGCAGCAACGTTGCTGAGTCAGCAGCTGCTCAGCTTCCTACTGATCGAGATGTACGAGCCCATCAGCTGACTTTGTTAAAGCAAAGTCCTGCCACATGTGTTAACTAATCTACTTGCTTACTCACGAGCCAGTGGATACAAATGGGCATGAATTTTTTCCTACTGCGAGTCAACGTGAACATTTGTTGTGAAAAAATATCCGTTATGTTGTTGCGAGAATTTTAGATGCAAATGCGAAGTACCTTAAATGTTGTTAGAAAACACATACTTTCTGTTGCTATGCTAAAGACATTGGCATCCACCAGAAATGTCGATAAAATATGACAAATCGCTCATTTTAGTGACAGTAACACTAAGACAAAATGCAGAATTGCTGGGGACAGAAAATGCGCTTTTCTTTTGAGGCCAACTTTACTAACCAGTTCATAATTAGAAAAATTTCAAATCTCAATTAGTGTGATGAATGGTTCATCTTAACGTATTTAATTTTTCATTTTAGCAAATAAGTTTTATATTCCCTACAGAACAGTGAGATATACCGATTGATTTCTCTGGTATTCCGTGTTTTCTAAAATTGCGGACGCGCGACATGAGGGCGAGTTTCGATCTGTCCGGCCACTTTGCAGTAAAGGCCTCCCGCCTGGACACGCTGGCAGGACCTGTATTGAGTCATTTAAGTCGAGCTATAAAAGCATTGTGAGGCCCGTGCATGAAATGACCTGAAGGAAAGAGATCGGGGATTTTGGGAGATCCTAAAATGACCTACGAAGGGGGACGAGTGGAGTTCTGGCAGATGCATAACGAGGCATTGGTTAGGATAGAGAACGGAAGAAAGCAAGCCAAGATTTCTAAACCAGAGCTTAAATAAGACAATTGGTCGATAACAACACCTTTAAAATCCTTAGAGTGAAATCTTTTTGTTATTCAATTCCCTAAGGCAGCAGTAACTCACGAGACATTTATGCTCATGCAGAGTTGCAAGATAAATTTGTCCTGGTGGGAATAATCGTGTGCATTTAGTATGGAAAATTTTCCTCGTGCCGATTTGCCTGTACTTCCTTTCTAGTCATTATGCCCTGAAATAACTTCAAATCTTAAATACGCACAACTCGTTGCATCAACTGACTTTTTTATTAGTTTACTTGTGCAACTCCTCCCCCCCCCGTATTTTTCTATTACGATTCACTATAGGGGGCTATAAAAAATAACAAACTAATTTCTCAACATTGTGTGTTTGTTCTTATTTCCATTTTTATCTTCTTGTATTTTCTGACCGAATGAAATGAAACTATATAAACCATTTTGCAGCTGCACTTTTTTTCGCTTTTGATGACGTGATAATGAGTAAGTAGCATTTTCCAAAATCAAAAATGCCCAAACTGCCTCACGTAGCAGACAACCTCTTCAGGCCGTCTCGTAAAATGCCCCTTCGCTTCGATAAGACTCATAAGCATCTCCATCGTGTCGGTCTCGCCTGCCTGTCTGAGTAGTCTCGCTTTAGCGTCGTCTCATCTCCCTCTCCTCGTCTCATGAGCCTGTCACCGGCGGCTCAAACACACATAAAGACGTCTAGAGAGCAAAAGTGTTAATACCAATTAGCAAGAGCTACCTTGACGCATCCGTCAGACAGACAACTGATAACGGAAGCGCAAGCTGCGTTGTTTGAAGAGCTTCTTGAGAAATAGAACAGTCGGCATTGTGTCTCTAATAGCCTGTGTCCGTGGATGTCGTATCTGGCTGCGTGAGAAAGGAAAGCAATCCAATGAGATAACATAACTCGTCCAACACTCACTGCTTTATAATATTTGGCAATGATTGAAGCACTGTAGAGTCAATCCTCGTGTCATGCATGCATTATCTTTTCTGAAAGACAACAAATACAGATTAAATTTAGTCCCGCTTATTCAGCTAATGTGATCCTTGATTCAAGTTGCAAGTAACTGGAATTAATTTATGTCGTTATTGATTGAAGTTCACGTAAGATTTATCACATCACGCAAAGAACCGAGTGCACTTCGTTACAATTACAAGCTCACGCAAAAGATGAAGGCAAAGAGATCCAACTTCATTCAGAGTATTTGGCTTTAAACATACTCTATTTTCATGATGAAAGACCCTCGGATGAATAGGGTTTTCATCAATTTAGGGTACCGTGGTGTGGTTGATTGATACGTGCAGTTCTGGGCTATGTTACTGAAGCTGTTGACAAACATCAGACCTTAAGCGGACGACAAATTCCGACATCTCACACTCTGACCCTCTTGTGCCAGTTTTTAATATTTTTATCACTTCTTACCCAGCCGCTTACAAGCATTTATCCTATTATTTATTGACAAGCGAACGATGTTCGCTTGCGTCTGACGGAGTTCGCTGTGCACAAGCCGAGCTGAAGTACAGCAGAGGCCGTTCATATAATAGTCCTGTCACAGTTTAGTAGTGAGAGGGTAGATGGTCATTTCCTGAGGTATAAGGAGAGGAAGTGATCACTCCCTGAAACAGAGAGAGAGAGTAGGAGGTCATTTCCTGGTGAGTATAGGTGTTCAATCCCTGAGGAACTGTGAGAGTAGGTGTTACTCCCTCGTAGAGACAGACAGAAAGAGTAGATAGTCACTCCCTGAGACACAGGGACAGTAGGTGGTCACTTGCCTGCTACAGACACTGAGCTGTGAAATACGGCCGAGTTGAGAGCACTCCAGAGCTGTTCGTAGTGTCGCCATTCGACCGTCGGTGCCGCGGCCGCTGCGCACGCCTTAGCATGTAACGTGTCTGCTCTGTAGGACGGTGAACTGTGCAGAACGCTCAGTTGTCGGCTGTGAAGAGCGGCCAGTTGCGCACAACAGTGGTGGTTTGCAACTCGCACCCCAGCTGAGACTGCAGTGTACAGGATAGTTGAGCAACTGTGTGTACACAAACAAACTTTAGAAAATTTACCGTTCAGATTAGTTATGTTTGCTCATGTATTCGTTTGTACAGGATCATACCAAATCTGAGGAGTTAAAAATAAGTTTAGAAATAGCAGCTGCTGTTGTTACTGTCCGACATCACACTTATTTAAAAAATGACAGTATTAAAATTATCCAACTTCACACTTCGTTAAAATTGCACAGTTACTGCTGTTACCGTACAGTTCTGCGCCTGGTTAAAGCATCAGTCTCACTGTTATTACTGCTTATGAAGCTTCTCTCTTTCAGTCTATCAATGGCGGTGTCATTTGAAATTAAAAACTTTAACATGGGGCGTATAAAGTAAGTCCTTTAGGTATATCATCTCATAAAGACAAATCGTATCCCTAAGGGACCTATTGGTTGACACGGAAGGGTCATTGATTTTGTTTTGGAAACATGGTCCCTCCTCCTCCCCTTCCTCTATCCCCAGTGTATCGCAACATTAGCATCTGAGAGGTCGCGATCCAAAATCCCGACGTCTTCCGTCTTCCGCTCCGCCGCAGAACTCCCAATCGGCTTTGCATTGCGGAATGTGGCTCGCTCTGCCAACTGATGGATAGAAACACGTGCGCTGACAAGCGGGACTTCACAATTCCCTTAAGAAGATTACACTCGTTTAGATTTAGCCGAGCAGAAGCATGCACAGGATGAGAGAAAACCGCCGCGATCCAAGGGGGAGTGGAATTATTTTCATGCATTTTGTATTGACAGATGCTTCGATCAGATCTAGGGCTCAATGCTCTCGCCCTTTTACCAAGTTTGAGATTATTTTTAGAAGACTTATTTTTTTCTCTCACTGCTTTGCGTGAAATGGAAACATGGGCAATGCAGCTATACCTTTGAGATGAATTTATACGCATTCCGAGAGGGAGTATGAAATCAGTATACGGAATGAATGAATTACCATAAGAGTTGTATGTAAAGCGATGTCCGTAAAATCCTTAAACAACTGCTAGGTTCCAGATTCTCATGTTATTCATATCGAGTTGAGCGCATGTTTGAAGACTTTCTCTCTTGGGTTCCTTCAAGTTTTCAAAAGGAATTAGAAAAAATGGAAAGTTCATTATAAAATCAAGAACTTTGCGTTGCAGTAGAATGATGGGAAATATATTTGAGCTCATATTATGCTGGTAAAGCATGGTTTTCATGAATAAATTTTCTACTGAATTTTATTCAACTGAAAAACTTAGCCTGCGCCCCCACTATGTGACAACGCTCATTGTGAAGTACATTTGCATTAATAGTTTGAGTAAATTCTGAGTTAATATAATTCATACTCAAATCTATTTTACATCTTTCTACTGAAGCGCACTGTACATGAATAATCATAAACACTGTAATAAAATTTTCCTTTTTTTAATCCTTTTCGAAAGCCAAAAGGAAGTATACGAAAATACAGCACATTTCGTCGGTACATGTGCACAACCTCGGGTGCGTGATCATGCGCCTCATCGACCCCAGCCATGCAGCTGCGAGGCCAAAGGTCTTGATCATGGGATACCGTGGCAGTCTGACAACGACCGCGGTCTTCAATCATGAGAAGCTACAGCGGCTGCCACTTCGATGACAACTCAAGGTTTCCACCTTCTGAAACCTAACAACGGCAATTGTGAAAAAATTAACTTTTCTCCTAGAAGAAACGTTGTCAATCACATAATAAATTGAGTCATTCAGTTATTAGCAGAGACTGTGACTAAATGAGGATTAAGATAATCCTTTCAAGGTGGTAAGAAATATTAATTTCTGTCATCTAATATATTTATTAACACTCAGAGCAGTTAATAACGGACGACCATCAGTCATCCACTTTCAGTGTTATGCTCTTTGAGATCGCTTTCACTTCAGTTTTGTTCAAGTTTAATTAGTTGGTGCGAAGTAAATTATACCGACTGATGATTATAAGTATTTTCTCATTTAAATACAAGAAGTAGTACCACATTCAAAATTTTTAGGTGGGGATTCCAAAATTTTCGGTTTTCATGTACGAGAAATATTTAAGAAAATGACGATAGAACAATAGAACAACGATGCAAGACACTTTTTAAACAGAATCGAATTATAGGCTATGATCGTTGTATTTTCTTATCTCCTGCAAAGGAACACGATCGCATTTTACCCGTCTTCTTTTCTACCAAATAAACAGGCAAACAGGGGTTGAACCGTTTTTTCGATTTTCCAAACACCGCAGTCCGTGAGAGACATAGAAGGGTTAGTTTCACACAATAAGCGGCGCATCACCAAATCTCTGTCATGTCTGGTGAAGCGAACTCGATCAGCCTGTCAGATGCGACTAGTAGTCAAACTTAAACCATGAAATTTGTTTCATTGTCCCCTCACTCACCAGAAAAACAGAGGCAAAAAAACTAATCATATTTGAAATGTCACTCGCCAAGAAAGTCGTAAAAAAATCAATATAGTTATTATAAAGAAGAAACTGAAATTTTGGGAGTGAGTAAATAGCGTTCTTATTTCTAGATGATTTTATGGCAGAAAGACTGTCCATAAAACAAAATAATTTGAAAAATATCAATCATTCAATTACTCATGCTTCTTGTACGTGATATGAAATCTCGCAAAATAATACGATACCCAATGGCAGAGATTTATACCCAGATTATGATGGTAGCTATTAATGCTAGTAACATATAGAAGGTAAAGATTCCCAGTGATCTGGCTACCGAAGTCTATCAGATTTCAGTACTCATACGCATCACTTCTGAGCCCGTACCCTACGTGACATCTTTTTCATACCTATAAGACCTGAGCCCTCCTGGATGATAGAACACAAGGACAGATTTTCTAATTGATCAAAATTGAAACTCTTGATAGAAGGGAATTCCCTCAGAAATTCGTTGCATGACTTATAAATCTTAAATTGAATTATGTGAAGTTACCTTATACAGCTGGACTATTTTAATGAATATAATAAAACTGTGATCGCTTCCTGGCTCTACTAACGCCTTTTCACTCAGAATTAAAATACTTGAAGGAATTGAACTACGATAAAAGTTTTAGTTGCACTACAAGAAAACAAATCGGCAGCCTGACGCTGTAAATCTTTCGTGCGTTTTATACCCATGCAGTAGCACAGCTAGATATCCGTTTTGTATCAAGAGGCGCAGAAGTTCTGAGAGGCGAAAGAGGTCCATGACAGTCCTGCCTGGACAAAATTGTCAGTAAAAATAGTAAAGCATCATCGGTTCAGTGAACTGGCAGGCGGCTTCCGTCACTCCGCCTAACTTGCCTCGGACACTTCACGTTTTACGCACCCGGAGACGACGGCCAGCGCGCTTAAAGCCGCTCCCGCTCGTCCATCGCCGTCCTCTGGCCATCATCTTGACGACCACGGCCATCGCAGCTCCCTAAAGTTCCTGTAGTAAATCCGTCCGCGACAAAAGCTCCGCTGATCTGCATAGCCGCGCCACCTCACACTCCATTGGGCTGGCGGGGCCGAGACGGACGGTTCCTCAGGGTCGGACGATCACTTGGAGGTCGTGAAGTCATCTGCGACCTCTGTGAGTCGTGTGGTCACTTCGGTGTCGTGTGTTCACATCGGTATAGCTAATTCGGAGTCGTGTAGTATTCAGGAGCCGTGCGGTCAGTTGGGATGGTTTGTTTCATTACCTTGGATCGGGTTGTTGTTCGAAGAAATACGGTTCTAACGGACGTAATGTTCGTAAGGACTCGAACAAACAAGGTTGCTGGCAGACATTCGGTCTCCATGAAACGTTTGGATCGCAATGATAGGATGGCCTTGCAAATTTTGGATGCACCCATCGGCTCTCCATTGTGTGTGCGTGTGATGCGGAAGCCGTGAATCTCAGAACATCGTAAACTTTGCGCGCCAGAGGTGCGCCTATTCATTGAAGTCTGCTGCTTGTAGCTCACTTTCTTAAACGACTCGTTGAGGCTGGCAACTCGAGAAGCTTTGCTGGATTTTACGGAGAGTTTAGGTCTTTCCAGTTTGAAGGTAAAACATGGAAAAAACTTAAAAACTTAAATATTTTGGATAACTTTTATGTAAAAAAAATCCTGAGCATCAGGAATTTCTGACGGCTTATTGCTATTGAAATATGGCAAGTCCAGTCCAGAGGGTTTAAATTCCTTAGAATCTGCTAATTTTCTGTAGTGAACCACGAGGGCTACAAAACGCAGTAGCAATTATTCTTAGAGTCAGAGTAAAATGAAATTTGAGATTATATTTCAGTTACAGTCTTCGAAGAAAACTCGTAGGCATGTAACATTCCATTCGAATACATGCGAGAGTTGATCACAGCTTGCATGCATGTAATTTACCTCTGACACGATGCATAACTGCAGGATTCGTGATGAGTGCAGCGCGATCTTGAAAAAGAGCAGCAGTCAATCATTGTTTAGTAATAAACAACATTCATCGCACGGAAATTGAGTCTCTTGTAATTAATGCATGAGCCCCTTCCAATCGAACAAGGTATGCTCGTATATTTGGGTGAGCCTGTTCATCTACGCTTCCAATAATCCAGCTAAATCACAACACAATTTTTACCACTTTGATGGAAGTTATTTCCTACACAATGGTGACGAAGTACCTTGGTTTCTGAAGAATTTCAATCGAAGTTTGTCATTAAATTCCTTGCAATAGTCACAGCTGTTGATATTTTTATCGGCTCATAAGGGGACTTTGGTCCGTCATACGCCCAGTATATCATCGCTGGTCCATTCATGCAACTTTGCTCTGTGAATACTTTGCTTGTGGCAAATATTTTTCGAAGAGTGTATATCACACCGTGAGTTACCTTTATTTTGGTAAAACTCAGGTTAGGTACATAAAAAGTCAAGTAAAATTTTTGGCGATTTCACGTTAGATATATATGTAAAAAGTAGAGTAAAAAATTTCATAAATTCACGTCAGATGCATAGTGAGAGAAGTAAACATCTTGGAAAATCCAGATTAAATGCATGATGGGGAAAGAAAACATTTTGACACAGTCCTGCTAGATACAAAACACGTAAAATAGAATTAGAATTCTTTCAGTACGAGCTCTTATACTTTGGTTGTTGATTAATCATGACATCGGGCATTGACCATCTATTGCCCAGTTACGTCAACTATTGACGTTATGGACGTTTACTAATTCAAAGGCATGATAAATTAGTCACATTTACGATCATTCCGGTGTTTTTCCAAGTAAAATCAAGCCCTCAAAATATAAATTTAAATATTGCGTAACATTTTCTCATTAAGCTTGTTAACAACACGACCGCTATTCCATAGCATAGAAAGATTATTTTCTTGTAAAAGGCCTCAATTGCGACAGCTTACTTTGCTCCTGACCACACAAGAAATATAGCGCTGTGGCTTTTGCCGATCACTTGAAAGAACTCAACTATTTGCGTCAGCACTCTCGATCTATCTGTTGTTGGTCAAGTTCTTCGGAGCAATGGCAGATAAGTCATTTTTGCATGACCTAGGTCAGTCGCTTTAGATTTGTTAATGGAAAATGATAATTCCTTGAAGAATTACTGGTGAAATCCTGTGAAGAATTAGTGGTACGTGCGCAACAACCATCAGAAGAGTGACATAGCTGAATTACTTGGGTTCAAAATACAAAATTTGCTTCATTCAAAACGAAGCACAAATTTTGCAAAAAATTTTGAATTTCAAGTGTGTGAAATAAAAATTTGTTTCGAAGTACAGTATGATCTCGCTACATCAGTCTGGCTATGTAGTTGTTGGCCTGCTGATGGGTATATACGTACTTAAATCGATTTTTCCTCCGACCATAAAATTCTGATTACTCGCTTTATCATGAGAATCTGCCACTAGAGGACTACTAATGCCACCATTATCTCCACGCTTGCTCCTAGACGCAACACTAGCGGTCAGACAATGGCAGTAGTTATCAATAGAAGCCGATTCCGGTAAACCCGTTATTCTGCACAATTTCCTTCCCAACTTTTGTGATATTGTGTTTGAGTGATGAAAAATGTCACATATGGTGAGTAAAGAAATGAAGATATGTAATATATACCTTTTCGGCTCATAGTGTATTTTTTCTGATTAATTTACGAATAAAGGAGGAAATCGCCGTCTTCATGTAGAGCTGTTTGGAAGAAAAAAATTGTAGCTGCGGGAGTTTTCGAAGTTATTGTGTCCAATTTAACGATTTTTGGCGATCTTGTGTTGCATAATTTCAATAAGAAAAGGATAATTGAGTGAAATGACCTTATCTTATTTTACTCTTATGATTCACAGACAGAATTACAACCCCAACGCTGCTTATATTGTAAGAAATTCCGTGAGTGCAATCATTCCTCTGTTTTAATTGTCAAATTTCATGGGGTCTAAACGTCGGGTTTAAACGAGCTCGAGTACGCGTTTGTTTTCAGTCGTATCAGAAAAAAATGATAGGAAACTCTGTTTTTGCACACTTTTTTGACGTAAAAAGAATTACTGTGTATTTCTTAAGATTTTCAAATGCCTGGTGAGCTCCGTTCCATGGGAAATCGACTATGGATTGGAGTTAACTTAATTTCACCCTTCGATTCACCAGAAATAGTGGACCACTTGTGTGACGATTTTTATGAGCCGGTCTGGAGATACAGGAGGCACTGGGGACTGCCCACTTCTAGGAACGTTGCCAGATTAGCATTTTTCCGGATGAAATTCACAATTTTAATCTTTTCGTATAACATTGGCCTATGAGTGTTGCAGATACACGGCCGTTAGAAGCTGAATACATGATAAAAGTTTATTGAAAAACGGACGGCGTAAAATTGATAATTTTGCGCAGAAATTAACCAGACAAGCAAGCTTGTGGTAAAGAGTTCATACGAACCCTTAAGAACTACTGACTTCAGAGTTCATCTCAAGTGACAGCTAAAGAATTAAGACAATGACAATTTATGGCTTGGTCCTGGTCTTGCCCAGGGAGCTTAACATTTTGTCTCGAATGAGCGGTGATGTACTCCTGTGATAGTAAATTTTACTGCATTATAAGAAAAATGAGAAAAACAATTGAACCAGTAATTGAAATTAGAACTATTTATATCCTTCTACATATCAATAACCATTCAACAGCGGTGTCATTTTAAACTGCCGACCAACCTGCCTTGAATACGAATTCATTGTCTCTAGACACTTAAAATTACTCTTTAATTAAAGCACAAACTATTTCCTAACCACTTTTTATCAGAAAAAACATTTTTCAACTATGGGTGAGAGTCTCTGCACATACCATCCCGTATTCATATAAACTATCACCCCTACCAGGATACCATTTCACACCTATTTTAAATATGCGCTTCAAATTAGCTAAAAGACAGAGAATTTGATGCGAAGTATACGTTAAAAATGATTGGAAGGATTTACGAGATATAGGGAAAGAATTAAACCTTGGTAAAAATTAGAGGGCTTCAGAAATTTGGCTGTTACCGATGGTTTGGTGACGATCGAGGACTCCTTGTATGACAAACACTTTTTTTCTGTGACATGATAGCAGTAAAAATTGTTGAGGTTCAATTTGCAAGTAAATTTCAAACGTCCACGTGTAAATATCCCTATTAAAGTAATAGTTTTCTGAGAACTTTACTCCCCTCTCACCCGGTTGAAATTCACTTTCTGAAATGTGGCATATACAAAATTCCCTGCAGTTTAATTCAAGAGCAATTTAAAATGTTGACGCTGAATGTGAGAAAAATGATACTTTGTAAAATGATATTCAAGGCTGTTGGTTGGTTTGTTCATCAAAAACGGCACTCGACACTAGCTGTCAACCACACGCAAGATCGTGGCGTGCCATTTCTAGCTTTTATCACAAAAGGAGGCCATTTTACCAAAGATATTTCATTTAGCACAGTTTAAGCATCATCGGACGTGTGAGAAACGAGCGCTGCTGAGAGGTGTTGTGCCCAGCGCTGTCTGGGTCTCGTGCTGACTCAGCATTGGAGCGCCGCTTGCAAGCGCCGCGACCAAACAATGCTTGTGTGAAGCAAAACAAATGCCCTCCGAAGAGGCCGATTCAATTCGTCAAAAAATATTCAAATCCGATTCTCTATAGTGTTAGTGCATTTTATGATCTTCTGAACCTTGAGACACGCTTCAGCCGAAGGGTTTTGCGTGCACGGATCAACATCATTTGATTCGATCGATTGATACAGTTTGAGGAAATTACTTTTTGTGGAGGATACGACAGCTGAATATCATGAGTTACTAATTGTGATTTAGAATCATTGAAGGCACATTCGTTCCATTAAACACATAGTGAAACAAAATAATTACAAAATCAAACTTGGTTCACAGTCACATCGCTGACGGGAAATGAGCTCAAAATCGAGATGCGAAAGACTATGAAGTACGGATGTCTTATTACATCCTTTCAGGCAGCACACTCGCAATCCCTGAGACTGAAGCAATCACAACATGGCGGTGTAATGGCCTTACAACCTCACGACGCTTGATAGGACCTGCAAACTATTGGTCTTTCCTTGTTTGTGATTTGTGGAGCTCTACGACCTGTGGGACTCGAGAAGTTCAACTGCTATAGCACTGTTCACCTCGTAACTCATAATTTCCTTCTGAGAATGTGTGGTGACTTTTTGGGTTTGTTTCATTATGAGCATTTAAGGGATTTGTTATCATTTAAATTCCACACTTCCCAACTCTTAAGTTTTCTTTTTCAATCTTTGAGTTTTGAAAACATTTCGTACATGCTGAACTTCAACATCATACTTCAACTGCATATGTTACAAATATGAAATTATTCATTGCATATCTGACATCACTTTCTTCAAAATGTTATGAGTTGAAAATTACTGTACAAATTGATCTTAGATATATCTTTACTAGCCTAACTCTCTGTGGCCTCTGTTTAAATTGCTTTTTATTGAGGCACGAAAGCAACTTTGACCCTGTGTGTGTTGTCGTTAATACAAACCGTTTAATTTTCACTCCAAACACTCGGTTCCGTAATAGATGCAGTCAAGATGCACCTGAGGGCACTTTCCTACGACCAAAATCTTATTATCGAAATCTTGTTACCTCACTAAAATCATAAAGTTTACACAAAATGCCAATTTCTAAAAAATGCTGCCATTCTTCAAAGCGGCTAGCCATTAGCAATAATTAAGAAATAACGCAATTCTTTGGCAGAATTTTCTCTGCTCAGCCCTCAAAGCTGCAGTTTCACTATGTGCAGCAGATGCTGTTTGCGTCGTGGCTTCGCAGTTACGCATTCGGTTCAGCGGTCTGGAAAATATCTACTTTCTGAGAAACATACACACACGCATCTGAGCTTGATAACAGTGAAAAATAATTCTGCACTATTTACGCACTTTTCCCCGTACTGTTCTAGCCTATCTGTGTTTTGTGAATTAATTGTGAGGGACATTGATAATAGTTCATTGAGGTAATATGCTACAACCAGTTAACGCTTGTATGACTTTTCATAACTATAGTATAAGCTCCAAAGAACACTATCAGATATCGTCGCCACTCCTGAAACATTCTTAGTGGCCTCAAAGCTTAATTAATGAAAGTCAGTGATGTTATTGCTCAAATTGCATTTATCGAACAATCAGTCACCGGAACCAGTTATTAAAATTCTCTTCCTCCCAAAATCAACTGTCGCCTTTCCATTCAGTGCAATTTGATATTTATAAAACCACTGGTNAAAATCTTATTATCGAAATCTTGTTACCTCACTAAAATCATAAAGTTTACACAAAATGCCAATTTCTAAAAATTTTTATCATTCTTCAAAACAGCTAGCAAATGCTATAATTAAGAAATAACGCAATTCTTTGACAGAATTTTCTCTGCTCAGCCCTCAAAGCTGCAGTTACACCATGTGCAGCTGATGCTGTTTGCTCGTAGCTTCGTAGTTATGTACACATTCAGTTCTACTTTCTGAGAAACTTTCTACTATCTACTTTCTGAGAAACATACGCTCACGCATCTGAGCTTGATAACAGTGAAAAATAATTCTGCAATATTTACGCACTTTTCCCCGTGCTATTCTAGCCTTTCTGTGTTTTTGTGAAGTAATTGTGAGGGACATTGATAATAGTTCATTGAGGTAATATGCTACAACCAGTTAACGCTTGTATGACTTTTCATAACTACAGTATAAGCTCCAAAGAACACTATCAGATATCGTCGCCACTCCTGAAACATTCTTAGTGGCCTCAAAGCTTAATTAATGAAAGTCAGTGATGTTATTGCTCAAATTGCATTTATCGAACAATCTGTCACCGGAACCAGTTATTAAAATTCTCTTCCTCCCAAAATCAACTGTCGCCTTTCCATTCAGTGCATTTTGATATTTATAAAACCACTGGTGACCATCGTATGTTCTGCAATGTGACAATTTGTTTCTATGTGACACCGCATGTTATAATGACACTAAGTACTTTGGTGTGGCACAGTGTACTAATTTGAAATTGGCATTCCCATCTGTCTCAACACAGATGATCAAGTCATTACACTGCAACAATAGAACTTATTACGGTATTCTTTGTATTACAATCACTTGAAATGTTTCAGATTAGATTCTAATATTTTATCTATGGCGTGCGTTGGATGCTTTTCGCAACTGTCATTCGAACCTTTACAGCGTATAATAAATAGCCTTAGCATCTCGTTAGACTTAGAATTAGCCTCAGTAAATCGTTGCACTCTTCAATGCCCTTTTAAAAAGCCTCAATACCTCGTTGCACTTTGCATCAGCAGTAACTCGCGACACTTAGCTTCAATACTAGTAACTCGAAACTCGCTGCAAGGGCTTCAGTTACCACGCGATAAGGAACAGCGACCACTGCTTTTCTCCCATCTCTTCTTCCCTCCTCTAGGCAACTTCCCGCTGGTGCTCCATTTATCCGCTGTTGATCAACACCGCAAAGTCCATCGGCATAAATCGGCTCTCAGTTGATGAGTTTTTTTCTCACAGAAGCAGGCAGCGTTACCGCTCGGACCCTCAATACTTCTTCCAAATTTGCATCTCATTTATTTCGCGTCTCATTTAATCTCATCCCTTATATCCCTAACTACCCGTTTTCATTTCACTAACGTTTTTCATGAGTCGCTGCTTCACCTCTTGAAGGCTCCGCTGAAATGGCGCTAATAACGAAGCAGTGCATTGTGTCGTACGCAGTTAGACTTTACTGTAGGTCTAATGTAGAGTACGCTCTCTCAAATTGATGATATTGTTAAAGAAATACACACAATTTTAAGGTAAATGTTATCAGGAGCTGTGGTGGCCTAAAGCCAATGGAAAGCAAATGGGGAAGGAGAAACTATGAACTCTATTTGCTAATCTGTTAATTCACATTTACTGATGATTGAACATTGTTGTATTTTCTTGAGTATTTTACTTTTCGTGTAGACATGACCCAACTATGTGCTCCACGCCTTCATATTTTGTCTTTCGATATTCTCAAAGAATAATACCACGAACTATTTTGTTCACCAGTATGAAATTCGATGCTTTCTTGATATCTCATAAAATATACTTTTTAATCGACTTAGCTGCCTCGGTCCACACAGCCAACTCCACTTCAAAGAATTTTCCCTGTCAGTGGTACAGGACAAGCATGGCGATATAAATTGGTTAGAAATCCTCACGCCTCCTCAAAAAAAATCATCAAATCACTATGTTGATGCGTCATGAATGTTATGAGTAAAATCTGAAAGAAAGGGCGGTACTCGGCAAAGTCGCAACACAGCTGCCGTGGAAAGTTCCTCTTACACATTGGCTCGAATTCAAATTTTTATTTTCTTTCGCTACCCCAATAGTTCAATCTTTCCAAGGACTTAATTGCCCAAAAGACACGCAGCATTTGTTCAATACTTCATTGGAATAAAAACGTGTCAAGATATATGAATTAAATGAAAATGTGTAATGATTTACGATTCAGATACCCTACGTCGTGTTTAAATAAACGTTACGAAGAAGGGAGCGTTTGGCCA
>JACJUY010001853.1:111278-126824 GCA_014220935.1 Platorchestia sp. MABIK | reverse complement strand
TAGGGGAGACGTGATGCGATATGTGGAGTAGCATGTTGTAGGGGAGACGTGATACGATATGTGGAGTAGCATGTTGTAGGGGAGACGTGATGCGATATGTGGAGTAGCATGTTGTAGGGGAGACGTGATGCGATATGTGGAGTAGCATGTTGTAGGGGAAACGTGATACGAATACATATATAGAGCAGACCTAACGCCGCAGTTAAAGTAATCGGGGGAAAGGAAGAAAAAGACTTGAGCTACTGTACAATAGTCCGCTGTTAAACTCATTATAACAATAAAATAGGAGAGCATAAATCACTGATAAAAATTTCATTGTACTGAGAACGTTTCGGGCTAATACCCTTCATCAGCTCATCAAAAGAATCTGACATATATCACTGAAATAGCAATGAACATAGATGTACAAACAGACATAAACATGAAATCAAAAGTAAAAACAAAATAAAAAAGTAAAAATGCAGTAAACAACACGAAACACAACTAAGAACCTATAATGCTAATAGGGTATGAACTCAACTGGTTGTTGAGAGAAGGCTTGCATTTAAAAATGAAAAGAAATTCTAAAATTCTGAGATCTTAAACACTTGAAGCTACACGTACTATTTTAAAATGACTAGAGTGAGGAGTACATTGCACGTTTCAGCATGATCGCGAACAGCGGAGTGAGGTGGACGGGTCAATGGAACACCAGTACGAAAACTAACTCCAACTAACTCCAGTCACTGAACAAAATAACTGGATATGTATTCAATATAGGTTAGGTAATGAGAGTGAATGACATATTTAGTGAAAACTCGAAGAGCAAAGTGGTCGATAATGTGATAACACGGCCTCAATTTTACGGAACTGTAAATAACGGATACAATAGGAATTACATTTTACCAAATCGATGAATATATGAAGAACACAATTTCCTCGAAACTTGCAAGAATCGTTCATCTATGTTCAAACCGAACTCGGAGAACATGTTCTCGTACTATAGCACATAAATTGTGTTACTCGGAACTACGTTCGTGTTAGATTCCTTCATTAGCCCTCCCTGGGTGAAAATGTGAGGTCCCGAGCTAAGAGTTAGGGAAGACTTCTTTTGTTGAAATAAACGTTTCTTTTTCTGTTAAGGACCATCTTACTTTGATTCACTGCTGTCACGTTTTTTAGAACCTTAACCCTATATGACCCACCATCCTTCCTGAAGGACATTAGAAAAATCCCATTTAGTTTGGTTCAGGTGAGCCTTTTCAAACAGTAATGCATGTTAGTGAAGAGAAGAGACGTCATGCTTTGATAAATTAGTGTAGTGTGTCATAATATTTTGCTCACTCAACTGTCACGAGCTTCTTAGTTTGGTGGAGCATGAAATCCCTGTGGGTGATCTTACACTTCGCATATTTGTGTAAATTTCTTTGCTAACAGCAAACATAGAGTGACACAATAATTCATGCACGTACAAAAACCATTCAACATTCCTTTGAAAATATTTTTCAATCAAATAACTTGGTTTTGAAGAGTTGTAGAGTAAATTTTCTAATGTCCTCGATGTAGGACATTGGGTCTCTACGCCAAATTTTTTATGTAACAATGGATCCACCCAGATTCTATACTAACTCTCCTACATGCCGCATTGCAGATGTTTTGCTTAAGAAACAGATGTTGATGAGATGTTGAAGATGCTTCTATGATAATTGAACTAGCTGAGCCTTTTATAAAGTTTATTTATGAATTCATCATAACACTTATATAACTATGTGCAATACGTCAGCAGAAAAAACACCGTATAGAATTGTACCTGAAAAAAAATTCACTTACTAATGACAATTGGGAGAGGCTCTAGACATGGCCCAGTAGATTTCCCCTGATTTAGATATTGTTTTGTTTCATTTTGATGGTCGTTTTTTCAATAAGTATTTATGATACATATCTACAATTTTCCTTCTCATTCGAAATTATACCAATTTATGAATATCTATTCATCATTTTTAATTTTCGATGGGTAAAATGTGCAGACCATACCAAAAACGTACGTATTTCAACTATATTTTCCGTGGTTTTAATTGAAAGAAGTGTTTTTCTACCACTCTGTTGAACTCCATTTGGCATGTCCTAACGACCCAATGTCCATCATACAAGACGTTAGAATAAAAATAAAACTATGCAGAAATTTTGTTTTCCAGTCATTGAAATTACTTTAAGTGACTATCTATAAGTTACTCATCAGAAGCAAAAAAGAAAAAATTTAAGGCGGAAATTAATTTCAGTTATAGAGGGTTAAACTTTCTTTTCAACTCTTATCTCGGTACTTAACCTTCCTTCTCAGCTTACTGTTTCTGCGTGCCGAGATCTTCAGAGGAAACACACTCTGCGCATAGATTCCACGTTCCCTTAATTCCATGCTAAATGGCGCTTTCATCATTTCTCTATTTGGAACGCCTTTGTCTTGGTTACGGAGGCTAAAACTAACTTGCCTAATCTAATCTAAATCTGGTGTTTCTTCAGAGGCATCAGATTTTCAATAGATTTCCGTCATCTTAACGGTTAAAACTGGCAGCAATAATCAATCTGCTTAGAAGAACATACGCATCCGGCTGTACAGCTACGACGACGTGAATTGGTTTAAAATGCTGCTCGGGTCAGCTGTGCCAACCATTCGTCCCGGCGGAAGATTTAATTATTCAATGCCCTCTTCTTATGAGCCAAGCAAAATTGAAGCTTGGTTGAACGTGCAAAATTAATGCTGAGTCACATGGTACACATTTAGCCTTCGGGCGGTAAAATCGTCAACGAAGGTCAAACATGATAGATTCCTTTGTCATTATTCACAAAGACAAACATTGCGTGTTACTGCGCCGAACATTTTACCACGAAGAAAGTTTAACGTATAGCGTAAAAACTCAAATCAAATTCATCAGAAGAGAGAAAATTCCTTAAAAAAATTATTGAGTGTGAGGCGAAATTTGCTACATAACTCTGATCGGTGTCCCTGCTAGGCCTGCAGAGCGAAGGTGTGAGGGGTAACATAAAGGCATCATTTGGGGTGCTCTTTCAACGTCTTTCATATTGAAAGCACAAAATGCATCAGCATAATTCGCTAACAACGGTGAATTATTTCATAGTTGATACTAATCAAAGGTAATTGTACGAAATATATGAGCTGGCTGTAGAGATTTGCTGATTTTTGACATAGCGGAATTTTTTACAACCCGATTGAGTGATCAGTTCTGAAGCACCAAGCCGTAATATTTTTGTTCGCAAGTTTAGCGAAACTAGGTATTTCATTTCATTTAGAAGCACCGCAACTGACATGCACCTGGTGCTCTCTGGACTTGCAAGAGCAGCTCCGAGCATAATGAGCCGCTCAAGTAGTCAATTTCCCATTATTTTATAAATTAATGCCAACCGCGGCCGGGCAATTCTCGCTATTTTATTGGCCACTTGAAGAGCCACATTAGCATGCTTCTTACGGCTGCTTTATGTAACCTTTACTGCCCGTCTAGCGTCCTCTTTGGGGTGCGGATCATTTGTGAATTCTAATGATTATTGCTTCAATGTATCCATGATAGACTGTTGCGCGTAAGAATTACAGTCTGAAGGTTTGTGAAAGTATACTAAACTTTATAGCTATTTCCTAAAATTTTACTAAATTCATAAAATTTTACTATGTGTAGTTTCTTTTTATGGGGGACATTATCTGGCTGGAATTGTGTGCTTTATGTGAGCTTCATTTTTTCTGCGAAAGAATTTTTTAGATAGTTGATTGTTAGATGAAGCGAAAAACGTCATATTACGAACTTTTTGATTGAATAGCATAGCATTGAAGTGGTATAAGATTAATGAAATGAATGTTTATGTTAAACAATAGTTGATGAGATAAATTTAATCTTACACTTTTTATAACTAATTGTTTGTATAACTTCAAAAACCGTCGTTGGAAATTCAATTGTATTCTAAATAACTAATAATTCAGTGAGGCCAATTCGTAACCATGAGCAAAAAATTACCATTAAGCGAACATCTAAATATGATCTAAATGCAAAGAGGTGAGTGGCCACGTTTCGTCTGGCTGCTGCGATGTTGCGGTGTTCTTTGTTAACTTCATCAGATCGCGCGTGAATCCCTGCCCCACCTGGTCTTGAAGTTTTCTTGCAGTACATGTTTTTTTATTTATTTCAATGTTATAATGTTATTTTATTTATTTTGATGTTATTCTATTATTTTATTTATTTCAATGCTATATTGTTATTTTGTTTAGTTTAACGTTATAATGTTATTTTATTTACTTCAATGTTATAATGTTATTTTATTCATTTTAATGTTATAATGTTTTTTATTTACTTAATCTTATAATGTTACTGTATTTATTTTAATGCTATAATGTGATTTCATTTATTTTAATGTTATAATGTGATTTCATTTATTTTAATGTTATAATGTTATTTCATTTATTTTAATGTAATAATGTTATTTCATTTATTTTAATGTTATAATGCTATTTCATTTATTTTAATGTTATAATGTTATTTCATTTATTTTAATGTTATAATGTTATTTTATTTACTTCAATGTTATAATGTTATTTTATTCATTTTAATGTTATAATGTTTTTTATTTACTTAATCTTATAATGTTACTGTATTTATTTTAATGCTTTAATGTGATTTCATTTATTTTAATGTTATAATGTGATTTCATTTATTTTAATGTTATAATGTTATTTCATTTATTTTAATGTTATAATGTTATTTCATTTATTTTAATGTTATAATGTTATTTCGTTTATTTTAATGTTATAACGTTATTTCATTTTTCTACGTCGAGTCCTTTCCTTGTTTGTTCACTCGTTGACGAAAGAATCTTTTTAGCGAGTGATTCGATGTATATTTGTTTCAAACGTGCCTAATGTTGTCAAGAATAAATCGTATTAATATTCAGAAGTGTTGAGAGTTTGATTTGTTTTTATGAGAGCAGCAAAAAAAATTATTTATAGCCAAGCGCTGGAATTCTTAAACGATGCCTTCCTCCTTCCTTTCTTTGGAACAGCTTTGTTGTGGTTAGGAGGGCTAAAACTAATCTTATGTAAATCTAATCATTTTAAATCAACGATATTTGTCTCTTCAAACGCAATTAGTCGTGCAAACACTGACGTCATGGAAGTCTCTGCACAGTCAAATTCAAAATTTAATTGGAAATTAGTTTTCAGTAAAATGATAATGTACTCAAAAATGCGTTAGTTGGTTCTTCGCTCCTGACCATGTGCAACTGACTTTTTTCAGCAATGTACCTATCTTGAGCAGTTCATTATTAGCGTAACGCAAATTTGTTCTTCGGCTCCTCACACCAAAATAGTTGATTATTTAACCCAATACAGGTAAATAGGTCATGTTTCATCACGGCAACTACGAAGCCCAAAGTATAGGAAACATGCCATTGGGTCTGACCATATCGCGCTACACTGTTGCGCACACATGTATAAATGTCCTTCGGGCAGCATCCTAGGCTTTCATTAAGATTTCAAACATTGCAGCAGCTCTGCAAGACCATATATAACGTTGGTGGTTTGATATTCAAATGAACGCTGTTAATTTCGGCCGATTTTCATTCAGGCACTGTCATATTATGGTTCATCACTCAAAAGCAGCTGAATATAAGGGATAGTCATAATTTTGCTGCACAAAGGGCCTCGCACAATTCTGGCGCTGTGACAGATTTGCACGGCAGTATCTGATACAAAACGTGTTCAGTAAATGTCGTAGGATTAAGCCTCCTAGATAGCATGTTTTTGCACGATCATGATAGGAGCAAATGATGTGTCAATTTGCGGCTCAAGTTCGACGTATGCTCGAAAATCACTGCAAATTTTAGCGTAAATTCCTCAATTGACAGAAATCATTTCTTATTTAGAAACTATGCCAAAATGGGCTTGTTGGATAGGTCATTTTACATCATGATTGACGGAAACCAGGCGAAGATTTAGGGTTTAGGCTGCACGATTGCTTAAAATATTCGAGTTCCTGAGGTTTCTCCGGTGGTATTTTAAATTCGGCATCTGTTGAATATTTTTTGATGAATGATAGCGCCATCGGAAAGAGCAAAAAACAAGTTTGTGAAATGTTATCAAACGTCAAGTAAAAAACTCCTTACTGACAAATCAACGCACAGTAAAGCTCTGAAGATATAAACTTCAATTATTAACTTACATGAATCTATTCATCTAAGTTTATAAGTTCGAGTAGTGTAGATAATAAGTTTATTTAAGAGATGCCCTTTTTATATATTCAAAGATAAAGAGAGAAAAATGGGTTTCTCCAGATGGAAGAAAAGATGAAATCTTGAAAGGTATGAAAGTAAAGGAAGTAATGAAAGCATATTGAATAAAGAGCAAAACGATTTCGCTCATGGATCAATTTGTTTTCAAAAAGAACAGTTCTAATAACAATAATTTGTTTCAAGTAAAAACATGTGAGGAAATTTCAACACCAACGATAAGTACCAGAAACCAAGTTTAAGAAACTGAAATTATTACAGAGATAAAACTAGCAAAAGTTCATTATACGCGTGCTAACGTAGGGAAAAATGTTGCTGACAATATCACTACTAATTCATGTACAAGAGTTTATTCGAGGAAACAATTCTTTCTTCTTAACCCCCACGAATACCTGCGATGTTCTTGACTGTATAAATAATTTCAAAACTAGAATAAACAGATTAGAATCGTTCTCAGTATAAATGTTCAGGGGATCACGTGAGGATTAAACAGCCTTGAAGTTACTCCTGAAGAAGTGGCGCCCCAACTCTTACAATTTGAAGAATAGGCTCTAAAGTTTTTCCAGAATTAAAAACAGCAGATAAAAATCAATTGATGTTATTCTTGATTATATGTTAAAATACATAGAACTTGAAATGATAATTTATAAAAGAAATAACTTCATACATGTAACTGACATTGCTACAAAAACTAACAAAACGTACAAAGAACAAAAAAATTTAAAACAAATATTCAACCTAACCTAACAAGCAACACAAAATTTTGCATTCTATGTGAAAGACTCATCGCATCATACAAAATAATCTAATCCCATAATTTACAAATGAATAAAATACCCCGTATCGAGTAAATAAGCACCCTAATATTGTGCGTGCCTTCCATTAAGTGATCCGTACTTAGATATGCCGCTGATTTATAGTATCCAATTCTTTAAAACTTAATTTAGTACTGGAGGTACCTTCCGAAACTTGAAAAATTACTCAAGTAACTTCAGTCTTCATAAATGGCAATAAATCCAGAGTAATATTTACAAAGCTGTTTCTGTCTCAATTTCTAATATAAGAGCGGAAAAATTATCAACAAGAAAGTGTTCTCTTACTGCCTGTAAAATTAAATTTACCCTACTTTCTTGAACGCATAACATATTTCTTCGGCGTATTAAAGTCGACAATGGCCAGATTTAAAAGAACGATTCACCCAAATTTTTAGAAATTTTCATAAATTGAAATCTGACTTCCAAATACCATTTCTCATATTTTGGTAATAAAACGTCGAAATGTACCGGAATTCTTAACATAGTTGAAATATTCTACCAGAAGGAGCCCTGAAAGTATTACATAAGAGTGGGACATATTTCCATCTATTTCTGCGACACTGATTAGAAGCGTGGTAATGGAATGATAAAAATAAAACGAAGATACTCTTCACATTACGATCCATTAGTGTAATGAAAAACTTGGAGTATGTACTATGCCCATTCAAGCAATTCATGCTAATACCAGGAGATACGTAAGTTTTCTTATCTCCATCAATTTTCCTTTCGTGTTTTAAAGTATAAAACTTTAACTAATATTTCCAATAAGGCGATTCATCGAGAATAAAGAACAGGATAAAGATCTCAACCATTCGTGTCAGCTAAAACTGGCCATAACGATTCTTTACTAGAAACAGATGTAAATTCGTTCTCCCTTATTAAATAAAGGCCTGGTCTCAATTGTTTCTCTTCATTCGAGTTAAGGGGGTCCAACCATCGATTTCTAAATTTTGATCTGATTCGTTTGAAATTTGGCCAGTATATGTATTTGTTGAAAAAAAAACATATTTTGCTCATGTAACTTTTGCGCTTTAGGCTTATTTTTATTTTAAATACAAAATATTAGTTTTTGGAACATTTTCATGGATATTTCAAAAGAATATAAGCCATTGAGTTTTTATTCTAAAACAAATTAAAAAACAGTTTTGAAATCCTCGTAACATTGCAAAGAAACTGACATTTCCAGAATTCTCTTTTTACGTTTTGTCTTTCTTTTAAATGGGGCCAAATATTCATGCTTGTTGGTTGGTCCCCTTACACCCCCCCCCCCTCTTGGGGGAGGATCTAATGCCCGTAGCCCCATAAAATTTTAGGGCACAATAGCCCACCGTTAAGGATCCTTTTTTCACAAAGAAACAAAAATGGCCCATTGGACCTGAAAGTCCCTGGGTTGACCTTCCAGAAGGCGAGGAACTCGTCGCCTTAAAAAATTAGAAAATCGCACGGGACTTTGAATAATATTTTTGAATATTACTTCTTATCTAGGTATTAATAAAGTTAGCTGTTGAGAATTAAGTCTCTTCTCTCTACAAGTAGTTTATAACGATAGTTTACATATTCTGAATTGATACTAATCCTGAGGTCAATTAAAAACCCACAGTCGTCACAAAACTCAGTATCATCATATTGTAAAAGTGGTTATCATTCCATATTTTCTTACGATGCACAACTGCTCGATCATTGTAGAATACGCTGATTAAAAGTGCTCTAGATTAACTACTTGCATGTACAGTCATAGCGCACCTTGCGAAAGACCCAAATAACCAAAAATCCAAGTTGCGAAACGCCTTTACGTAAAATTTTCGTCTATGAATACAAAAGAAAATTCAAGTTACGAAACACGAAATCTCAAAAATTCAAATAATGAGCGCTCGGCGTCGAAGCCGACTGAATCCCCCGAAGCGTAAATACACTTGTAGCATTCTGTATTTTGTTTTAAAATTGGTGCAATAGAGTTGCCCTCCCATTTGCTACCTCCCAACACCCCGCTGGCCTCCTATTGGTTAGGAGGAAGCTGCATCTTCATGAGACCCATGATGCTTTTACGAGTAGTGTGCCTTCCTTCGACCCTCGTTCGTCTCGGAGTTCTAACATGCGTAAAGGACAGAGTTACTGTTGTTTCGGGAGTCTCTTACCTGCCTAGCGTTTGTCTCCTCCTCCCTCACCCACTACGAATTCCACTTCGCTACGCATTCCCCGGATCTTGGGCATAGTTTCCTAACCCCTATTGTAAATGATTTGCATGTCTTATTCATTTTAATAGTTTATTAAATAATTTTCTTTTCCTTTTAATATATATTTCAGACAAAATTGGTGCACTTTTATAATTTTTAAAGGATTTAGGGGGTTGTATTGGGGGCCTTGGAACGAATCAGGCCTATACATGTAAAATGCGACTCTACTTACGAAAAATATCGCGTTAAATCACTTTTGGAACGAATTAATTTCGTAAGGTGAGATTTGACTCTATTAGAATAAGATTGCCACAGGATCGATGCCATATTTAAGTTGGTGAACTCATTTGGCCCCACAAGTAGCTATATTTTCAATCTGCTCACCGAAACGGATCAAGTGAGGATTCTTCTGATGTTTCGTTTTGGGATATTAACTGCTTCTTAGATTGTTTATTTACTCTACTGTAGATCGGATTTAAAGTCTTCTCACGACTAAACTAGATACAGGGGGGAGGGGGGGGGGGATTGGAAAAATAAATACAACACTTTAATTAAATCGCGAGATTCCACATTTATAAATCACGCACAATTACGAAAATTGGACAATATATGTATAAACAATAGCATAAAAAGGCTTAAAAATAAATCTAAAACCCATAAATATTTAATATAAAAATTTGTAAGAATAAGAATAGTAAATACGCGAACAAAAGTTTACAATGCCTATCTTTTTTCTCCATATTATACATTAAAATTATTGTAGAATAATTCCAGAATATCTTAATGCATTCGATTATTTGGCAACCGAATTTTCGTCAGCATTCATCTCCAATAACGTTTTCTCCATTCATAATACAGCAGCTGAGTCAGCTGCTGTTACTTCAGCTCTCGTTCTGAAAGGTCGTAAGCATGGGTAATAATGACATCTGCCAAGACCGCGAACGTATTGTGGAGCTCTATAATGAAGGTTTGGGACATCGGAAGATATATGCACAACTGTGTGTTCCCATAGCCTCGGATAGAACCATAATACGTAAATGCAAATGCCAGAATACGACTCTTAGAAGCCTCGAGTAAGGCCAAATTAGATGAAAGATTAACGACCGTGTTTTTCGAAAATTAGTCCGAACAGTAGTGCAAAGGCACTACTTTCGTCAGCTACTCGTGAAGAATTGAAGGATGATCTCAAGGCATCTGGTATCGAAGACAGCAAACACACGATTATCAGGGCACTACGTCGTGGAGGTCTTCGTTCCCGCACCCCTCGTAGGACACCTCTTTTCCAGAAACTTCACATCAAGGCCAGGCTGAAGTATACCAACTACCATTTGAACAAGCCAGCAGCGTTTTAGAACTCAGTACCGTAGTCAGATCAAACTAAAATCGAAATATTTGGGAGAAACAGTACAAAATATGTTTGGAGACAACAAAACGAAGAGTATAAACCAAAATGCACCATACCTCAATCATGGCATGGGGATGTTTCAGCTCATCAGGGGTAGGTAAACTTAACATCATTGAAGGAACCATGTATGGCAGGAAATATCGTGAAATATTGGAAGAGCAACTCCTACCTTCAACTCGTTTGTTAAAATTGAAACGTGGATTGACCTTCCAACGATCCAAAACACACTGTAAACAAAACCAAGGAATGGTTGAGGATGAAGAAGATAAACATTTTAGAATCGACAAGTCAATCCCCGGACATGAACCCAATCGAAAAGTTGTGGAGGGAATTGAAATTGAAGATTCAGAAGAGTGGTCCCAATAACACCACTGAACTCAAATAAATTTGCTTTGAAAAATGGAATAAGATTACACCCGAAACTTATAAAAGGCTGGTAGTGAACTACTTTAATCGTCTCGAAGCCATAATCAATAATAACGGCTATACAACGAAGTATTAATGTCTGTATATCTTGAAATGTGTTGTAAATTTTTTGTTCACATATTTATTATACATGTTCCTCCATATTTTTCTTGTAAGTATTTGTGGGTTTTAGATATATCATTAACCTTTTTATACTAATGTTTATGTATAGTCCAATTTACATATTTGTGTGTGGTTTAGAAATGTGGAATCAGGCGATTCGATCAACGTGTTGTATTATTTTGCCCCCACTGTACAAATCCCAGTTTTTAAAAGTTCTTATGTGTATGTTTAAATCTGACATCGATTATATTTTGTTACCTGTTAAAGGCTATATACTTGCGTTATAATGTTATATAAATGTTTTATTACACTTGCGCAGTTTTTGCGCTCGTATGATGCTAATTTTCAAATTTTCCTGTCTATTACTTAATTTGTGCACGTGTTCTGCGTTGTGAATGTTAGCAGTAATTTTGAATGAGAGATGGAGCTCTAATAAAACAAGACACCATACTTCAACTAATCAGTATTTTCACTTGAATGGAACCCTGAGTTAGCCTCGTGTAGCTACCGAGTATTGAGTCCTGAGGTTCACTCAACTCGTATCAAAATGCTAATTGTATTAGTATATATAATGTCAGCTGCTGGTTCAGGATGTATCAGCAACCCCAGTTTTACGTAAAACCGAAGTGGCAACACATTCCGGTGACTGATGCTATGTTATTCCTGTTCTTTCCAGGTGTTTTATTATTCGCAGTCTAACTCTTTGACTCACGCCTAGATTTCTTTGACGAAATCGAAGCAGTTTAGCAAACTCTAAACCGATGACTTCTTCAAATTCTTGTGATTCTCCAGATGTCTGACAAAGACCCCAACTTAAAGAACATTTGATAACTCTGAGACTCATCAGCGCTACGGCAGTGTAAAGAAGCTTGATGGGATGTTACTGTGCCCAAAAAGGCCTGTATCAAACTCAACGACTTTGGCATAGCTCCGCTCGTTAAAATTCATCCCGGTCTCTCGATAACTACACAGACGGAAGGAGTCGACGGTACTCAATTCAGATGGTTGGTGGAATTCTTTAAATCGACTTCGTGTGCTATTGGCTTGACCATGTCAATTTTCCTTAAAGGCGTTTATACAATGTTCTTCAGCGATGTTCTCACACATTCTAAAATTTGTCCAAGACGACTTTGTGCAAGAAGTAGTTATGGTTGAAATTTTCTTGTTAAGAATGCCTTATAACGAGCATTTTTTCTCATCCAAGAAGAAGCATGCATGTTATGTGATCAGGTTTCAGTTCTAATGCCTTTGGTACCATGTACGTCTAATTGTTTTACTATTTGGTTTTAAATATCTCTTCAAGGTGCTTACTGCCACTGTTGAGAAACCATTAAAGACGAGTACGATGAATATGCCGAGTATTATCTGTACTAAAAACTTCTCTTACGAGTAGAATGATCGTCAATAAACCTTCATTAATGGGACTCATAGTTTTTGCCGAATTTATTGTTGTGTCGTTAACCTATAGCTTCTCAACAAATTTATCGTCAAGAATAAGATGCAGCTCTCCTTGTACGATAGCGACTGCGAGTATTGAAATTTACAATTTTTGAGATTACGATGGGATGGGTGGCGAAAAGTGGTTTTAAGAGCGCACCGTTCTGTGTTGGGAGTGTGAACAAGACGCAGATACTCGGTGCGCTTTGTAGTTCATTGCAGTCAAGCACTCAAACTTCATTACATGAAACACTTATACCTTCAGATACGAGATGTTTTTAAAGCTTTCTGCTTCAAATCATTAAGCCGTGTGGTTTTTTTCCGAGAAATTTCCTGATAACTTCAATCATACAATGAAATTACAATTTGATGAGAGATCAAACATATTTTCAGTTGAACTTCGTGGAGAAATAGAAGGGAATCATTTTTATTTCAAATTTGGGATTAGAGTTTGAAAACGTTCCATTACTTAGCTTAACACTATAAGTGCGACGTGACCCTCCGGTGGTCAGTGAGGGGATTTTCATAATGCTGCTGATAGATCAGGAGTCATTAACTCAATGTCGGTAAATGCTTAATGAAAACTAAATAACTGTGATATCAATTTAATGTTCGTTATTTTCAAAATTGATCTCTAAAATTAACTCTAGTTAGAGTTGGATTTTAAACTTCAGTTTAACCCACCCCACTTTAACGTGTTTATAGTGGATGAAATCACCAGGAAATTCGTATCAATCACTATATCACTAGCACTGTAGTACAAAAGTGGTGGAGTAAACTAGAACAATTCGTAAATCGTTATATTCATGATTGAAAAACTGAAAGAAGATGAGTTAAGCTGTGTCACATATTCATTAGCTTTAAAGTGAAATGGTAGACTTGAGTACTTGGAACGCGAATCAACTCTGTCTCCGCATATAACCATTTCGATGTGGGCGTCCGAGATCCTATCGATACCAGCCATTATAAAAATTCATAATCATTGAGTGCTGCAGAAAAATTATTCAGTTTTTCAATTATATTTTCCGTCTTTAAAAAATAGATACAACTAAACTTAGAAACGTTAATAATTATGATCTCTCTATAAGTAGACAACACATAAGTGTACTAGTTAGGCTTATCTATGAAGCCGGTTCTTAACATCGGTATCGGTGCGTAAACATTATTATAATGTTTCTTATATATGTTGGTTGTTTATTTGTTTTTCTCTGCCGCGTCGCATCGAATGTTGGATTTCAAATTTTCCACGACCGAAGTTTGTTTTTTATGAATCATTTCAAAAGGAAATTTAGTATTCGCTGCCACCAGCTTCTAATGAGACAAACTATATTGATATAATTTATAATTCATTAATTAGATAGTATGATTGAATAATTCATTTCGGTCATTATGATCAAGTGATCATTTTCGGTTAGCCTGTCGATGACGTCAATAAAGCCAGATTTTCAAGGTTTTCATTTGTCCTTGCATGTTCAGTATCGTTTAAACTGATGAACGCTGACAACTATTTATCACAAAGTAGTTGACCGAAAAGCTGATTAGACATGATAGTAACAATTCATTGCCGAAGGTGATAAATCCCAAAAAAGGAACAGTTAATGTCTTCACGTGAAGACAATCTTCCCCTCTCTGCCATCCTTTCTAACACTAAAGGCACGCTTGGGAACACAAGCGTTACGAGAGTGATTGACAGTTAATTGGTGTAAAAGCCCAGAATCCTAATTAATCCTTTAGAAGCTAAATCCTACATTTAATTTCCATAAAGTGAATAGGATTTTACGTGGGTTAAAATTACAAAAACTTGGAAATATATTCTTTGAAGTGGAAGGGTAGTTGGTAATCCCCATGACGCGGTGCTCCCGCGGGGTAGATGTGATGAGAGCGTGGAGCAGAGGGTGAGCATTCAACTGCCGCCTGCTTGCGTTGTGTTGGTGTGAGCTGGGCTTCTTTATTGGTGTTAGTGTGCAGAAGACCGCAGAATAACACAAGTGATGGATTTATTTCCTAGAAAATATCTCTCTTTCTCTAGATAACAACATTTTTTGTACTTTTCGAGACATTGTAAGGAAATATCTTTGGCGAAACGCTGCCCTCTATCGTAACGTTGCAATTATCGGACGGGATGTAGGTAGACGTGTGAAACACAACACATTACCTTATGGAAGAGTCGAAATTTTCAGCTATCTGTGACCCCTCAGGTGGATACAACTATTGTATCTATCCGAAGTAGCGCTCCCAAGGGGAAAATGGGAGATCCCAAGCTAATTGTTAAGTAGGCCTACTTTTTGTTGAAATAAAATGTTTTTGGTTATGTAATGGTTTACGATTCAGATACCCTACGTCGTGTTTAAATAAACGTTATGAAGAGGGGTACGTTTGGCCAACGATCACCTTTCAAAAAAGATCCGCCATCAAAAATATATTATCGTCGATACGAACCGCATATGCTCGGCTCTACGAACATCTCTACGAACATCACAACCAACGGTTACTTCAGTACGTCGAGAAGCGTCGCTTGAAAGCTACCCCATCTTGACACCCCCACTCTGGAGAACTCTACGTCCCCCCAGCATCTTGAAGGAGCTGTAGTGCTAGAGACTTCCATCTCTCTTCATAAAAGTTAACTCTATTTGTAGACACTAAATGTCTTATTCGTTCTATGTAAATTACTTGTTAATTAATAGGTGAACGTAATCTAATCTAATTATCTAATCTAATTAACGTAATCTTGCTATTTCCGGTAAATTATTAACGTAAAACATTGTAAGCGGGAAACGTGTATGTTCTGAGTCATAACAGCGTCGCCGGAGGCTGCCGGTCTGCGAGACAGCGTTAGGGGATTACCGACCGAGACGTGAGAAGTTGAGGTCGTATTACGCCTCGCTGCCTACGGGCATGCGACGGCACTGGCAATCAGATGAGTAAC